>JAUPMG010205520.1:0-23530 GCA_031762675.1 Pachysandra terminalis
TCCGAAATTATTATAAAACATCCTAGATCATAAATACATCAATCTTACAATCAAATCATTCATCCATACATCCAAAATATTTTAAACCAAAAATCTAGGCATTCTAACATTGAAGCACATCCAATCATGAATCAAAAAAAATCCAACGATCTTAGACAAGTTTGAAATCATAACAGAACCTAAATAACATCTAAAAGTTCTTTATAAAAATTTGCAGAATGTGAAACGTGGATTTAAACATAGACAAAATCATCAACTCTCAAATTCAAAACCCAACCCAATGCATTTGAAATAAAATAGAAATTACTAGAGAATTACTTACGTGTTAATTGAATCTTAGAAAAAATCCAACACAAGCCTTGTTCTTCCTTTTCCTCCTCTTCCTTTTTTTTGCAGAAAACGTCTAACCCGCTTTTGTGTAGAGATTAGGGTTTTTAGCAACCCTAATCCCACCTTAAATACTAATTAACTAATTTTTTCTTAACCCCTTATAGTTTATATATTTAATTAAATTCTTTAATTAACTCTATTTAATTAAATGCAACCAATATAATTAACTTAAATATTTAGGAATAATTCTCTTAAGGGTCCGGGTCATTACAGATACAAATAACTGTATCGTGAGGTTCTGGACCGGACCGGTACAATCGAACTTGTGACTAGTACAACTGATACAATTGATGTATTTTTCCTTTTGTTTTCTTTTTTTTTTTTCATTATATATATATTGGATGGTTATGGATACGGTTTAAAAGATGGTGGGTCCATACCGATCGGTTCGTATCAAGATCGGACCTCAACGGTCCGGTTCCAAGCTACGATACAAATAACTATATCATGAGGTTCTGGATCGGACAGGTACGATCGGACCTATGACTAGTACAGCTGGGACAATCAGTCTGTTTTTTTTTCTTTCTTTTTTTCAAATTTATGAATTAGACGGTCAATATTGGCATCAATTTGGACCGATCTGATGCTGTTAGTCCAACGATCAGTCCGGCCAGTCCAAATTTTTTTAATTTGAAATTTTAATAACCGGTCCATTTTTTTAACCAATCCGGATCGGACGATACCACCCCTCCGGTCCCCGGTTGAGAGCCTTTAAACCTTGGGACATCTTAAGTTAATTCAATAATTTGGATAGATAGAATATTAGAATGTGATCCATAGATAATTAAATTAATAATATCAATTCAAGTCGTGGCTTGAGGGAACCTCCTGGGTGGAACCCATCAATGTTTGATTCCAACTCTGGATCCCCATCCTCTTTTGACTGTGCCATGACAAGCATGTGTACTTGCAAGTGGTTTTGGTTTCAGACCCGGAAAATGGGCTCACGTCATTGGGTCAAACCCGATCGACGGCAGGGTCAATCGTTCAAACATCACCATAAATGATTTGACATAAAACTTAAAAAAAATTTAAAATTATGAACAAATTAAAACGTGTTTTAATACATGTGTACTTGCAAGTGTTTTAATCGTTCATTAACTCTCCCATGGTTGAACCGTTAGGCTACTACACAAATGTCGGAGCAGGTCTTTTGGGCTGGATCACAACAAGCTTGGTTAGCCGGGAAAGCATATCATTTGAAGTGACATGGTTAGAGCATTAGTTGGAACATCTAGTCATTAGTTACTCATATGTTGGTTTGCATGAAAAGAGATAACTAGTTTGACATGTGGTGTGTGTCTGCGCATGTTCTAGTTGATGCTCTAATTATTTCGCTCCAGACAATATATTCTTTGGTCAATATCTGTATCGTGTCACGTGATTGATTCTGTTGGAAAAAATCGGACGAATATATCGCAGAAGATTTTCTTTACTCCAAGCTCTTCGTTAAAATGTAAAAATTAGGAAGTACAACAAAACCGATTACCAATCAATCTAAACCCTAAAAGACATAGTAATCCTAAAATAGCTTTCACCTTAATTGGAGTAAATGGTTATCGGTCGGTTGTAGTATGCGTTCCGACAAGAGATTGGTACCACAGGAAATATCGCACCATGTAAATTACATACAATTTTCTTCCAAAAATTAGTGCTTCCGTTCAACCTTTAAAGGCTCGAGATTGGGGATTGGACCGATCCTGGCCGGTCCGGTCTGAACCGGTTGTATCATCTGGTACCATCCGATACAAAAAGTGGGCAAGTTGTTTAAATTAAAAAAATAAAAAATTAGACCGACCAAACCGTTCACCGAATCGGTAGTACCAGATTGGGCCCAGATCGATACCGGTCTGGACCATCCAATTCATAAATTTTTTCTTAAAAAAATACCGAACCAATTGTACCGATCTAGTCCAGAACACGGTTTCAAGAATCATACCGATCCAGCCTGGATCGGTCCATTCATACTTGGATTGATCAGGATTGGTCCGATCCCAAGCCACGATACAACTATTGTATCAAGTGGCTTTGGATCGGACCGGTCCAACTGATATCGATCCGGATAGGCTAATCCAGACTAATCCGAAGTTTTTTTATTTTTTATTTTTAATTTGTAAAACGAGCGATTCAACGAGTATCGGCCTGGACCGATCCGATACCGACCTAAACAGTCGATCCGATCGATCCAATTTTCTTTTTTATTTTTAAGGCGATCCAACTTTTGGATCGGATGTGGATTAACCGGTGCTGGTCGGTATTGCTGATCCAGATAGGGATCGGCCCGTACCAGTCCGTTCCACGATCCCGAGACTTAACCCCCCCTCCAGAACCTCATAATACAATTGTTGTATCAAGCCTTGGAACTGGACCAATTCTGGCCGGTCCCTGTACGGACCGACCGATCCTTTAAACCTTGCTTCCGTTGGCTTTCTTGGGTTCATATTGGTTCACGTTATTGTTCAAATCCTGGTTCAAGTCTCATCGAGATTGGTTGGTCGTTATTAAATGTGTCTGGATACCTTTGATGGGATTTATCAGGATGGAAGAATTACCCATTAGGACAAGACACGTTTCGTGAGTTTTATTTTTTGTCTAACGAACGGCGGTGGAGTGATATGGGTGTGTGTCAGATCTCACTGCACTTGACAAGACTAAAGAGAAAGGGGTAATTACTACAGTTTGGACAGAAGTTGTCAGTAAAAGCACAACCTGAGTGCGTAAGAATAAGAATCCTTCCTTGGCTGGTTGGTGCTTGGGGGTTTCTGAGTACGAGGTAGGAGCTGGGCCGTCTGGACGTGACGGGTTGGGGATCAAGGAGCCCCACACTACCCCCGTCTCCAATTGTGACAACACTTCATCATATGGAAAAGAAAAAAAAAGTTGGATAGATCGTCACATCACATCACTGGCTTTTAGATGTACTATATATCCAACTTTGTGAGTGTAGCTTTGTACTAGCTATAACTAAAGCCAAAGAAAATGTTTTGTTACACCGACGTCCGACGGTATTAGGATTCCGTCGAGATTACTCGGTCAAATCAAGTCTTGTATTGCGGGACGGTTCAGGTACAAATCCCATTTGAACAAAGGGGGATACAAATTTTCTTTTTTGGTAAAAAGATAATTTTATAATAATTCGGGGAAACTTTACTTCGACTCATGTAGTATCGGACAATGGCAGATACTCTCGTTTCTGAATTCTCACGGTCTTCTATTTTGTTCACCGTCGGATCTCAGATATTTCCCTTTCTAATAGAATCTTTCGGTTCATTGAATATATAAATTAAAATTTATTTTTAATGATTAAATTAGCTTTCATTTAACGAGCATTGACAAAAATACCGTTTTTTTTTTAATTTTTCTAACCTCTCTCAACTTACAGTTAGGTTTAAAACGATGAACGCCGACGAAAACACCAACACCTCAACTAGGTTTCCTTGCTCGACAACGGCACCTTTTTAACTCACTCGGAGACATCCGATCTTAGGCTAAAGTTCGACAACGCTCAACGACGGAAGCTCTCAAGCTTGACCACGTCCGATATTTTGATTGATATGAAAATTTTAAGGTCCCCTTTGTCTTTTTTTTGCTACCTCACGATTAACACTAAGAACTTTGATTTAAAGACTTGCAAATTGACAAAAACCATCATATTTCCATCTATTCTCTTGTTGAGGTTGAACTGATCAGGAGTTGTAGGTTTAACTTTGAACCTCTTCTTGAATCAAGAAAATAAGGAAAATGGTTGCTGGTACTTCACCATTGATGGCCACAGCAGATGAACTGCAAAACAACTTATGTAGCATCGCAGCATTGTACCAGAGCATCCAAGATCATCTTCAATTGCCAACTACACAACAAACAATAGTAAGCCCTCTGCCTATTCCCTTCTTCCCTCCAATCATCTTCGTCTTTGGATTAAAATATCGAGGACCCCATAAAACTTTCTGCAGTGCAGCCGTACTCGCTCCAAGCTTGGAAGCATAGAAATCAACGAATTCACCAATACAGAAACCCTATCCATCTAACGCACAAACAAAAGCTGCATTTCCTTTCTAGGGTTGAAAAGTATCTTCTTCGTCATCCTCCACAAGCTCATGATTCTCATCACCCACCTCACTTGCGGGACCTGCAAGTATCAAATCGATATCAGATAGATATTTTTTCGACTTATACCCACTCACAATCCCATTAACCTTCTGAACAATCCTCTGCAATCGATTATAAGCTTCAAGTGGACTCAATTTTAGCTCACAAATTAATCCATCAATCTTGTTAAGAACCAAACGAGGCGTAAGCTTGTCTATTCGAGCTTGGTGCAAAATAGCACGAGTCTGTATATGAACTCCTCAACAGCATCAACTAAGAATAAGGCCCCATCACTCAATCGTGTAGCAGTCGAGACCTCGCTGCAGAAATCTATGTGGCCCAAAGAATCTATGAGATTAATAGAGTAGTCGTCGTACTAAAGAGCTCTTCATGGTGATGGCTCTCCTCTGTTTTTCGTCGAGGTAATCCATATACCTCAACCGTCTAGCTTGTTTCCGGTGGAGTAACCCACCCTCAGAGCTAGCAACTAGATGGTTTGCAAGTGTAGTCTTGCCATGATCGAATCAACATGGGCAAGAATGCAAATATTTTGGATTTTCTAGATGCCCTAACGGAGCAATGGAGAAGAAGAAAAGGGCATTCTTGTCATTTCATAGTTCCGGTTCAACCACGGGTTGAACTGCAGGTTTAAAACAAAGGTTTTTTCTTCTTTTTACAAGAAAAATTAATACCATTAAGGATTCTGTTAGCGAAGGGGGTATCTGAGACTCGACAGTGAACCAGTGGAAGGACAATGGGATTTCAAAAACAAGAGGGTATCTGTCTAAAATTATCATATACTAAAGGGGGGTCAAAGTGAAATTCTCCCTAATAATTAAGAAATAGTCTTACAGCATAGGCGAGGGGTACATCTCCCCTCTACATCAGCGAGCATAATCTCGTACAAACCTGAAGTAGGATGTGTGAGGTCAACAACTAATCATTCAGGGCAATCAGCTCCTAGTTTCGTTAGAAAATCGGCACAAGTATTAGATTCTCTAAAGTTGTGCCTTATAGAAACCTGCCGGTCTCTACTTAATAAGTTCTTACAATCATAAATAAGGTTAAAGTTCGGATCTAAAGGATTCAGGTCTTTTGATAAAGTTTCAACCACCATTTTAGGGTCAATCAACCACCACTTCAAGTTTTTCTATTTTAAGATCCCAATTTTGTCGAAGTCCTTCTCGTACAGCCCAAAGCTCAGCAACGGAGTTGGTCGCTTTTCCCAAGCTCCCATAGTTGCCGAAGATCCATCGGCCATCATCGTTTCTCTACGGTTTAGCGAGAGAGATACAAATTCTCTCTACGGGTTAGAGAGAGAGAGAGAGAGAGCGATTCCACCAAAAAAAGAGAGAGAGGGGAGAAAGATTTAAAAAAAAAAAAACAATTATTTATGATAATAATTTCTTCATAATTTTTTTAAATATAAATTAAAGATTAGGACTTTTAAGAGTTGGAGTCAACTCAGTTTGGTTTGGGTCGGGTTGAATTCAACCCAACTCCAAACCAACCTCTTCGAAAGTCAACCCAACCCAACCCAACACGATTTGAAACCCAAACACCAAACCGATTTTATTTTATAAACCCTAAACCCAACTCAATCCAAGCTACAATTTCGAATTTGTTTGAGTCGGGGGTTGACAAGCACAATCACAACTTGAGTCATATATATAGACTTAAACCAATATGAATAATGTGCAAAAATCTATGACAGAAGTTTAGAAGGGTTTTATAAACCCCTAAATTCTAAAATTTACATAATTTTAATATATATATATTATATGTATATTATTAACCAAGTTAATTAAGTTTGGGTTTCATTTTGAGTCCGATTACCTAAAGTCCTAACCCAAAACTGAACCAAATTAATTCGGGTTGATTTTTTTCAACCCAAAACCAACCCAAAGTGATATAAAATCCAACCAAAACCAACCAAAGGTGGAGTTGGGTTCGAATTAGCCCCACCCAAGTTGCACCCCTATTTGAGAGGGCTAAAACTAGGGTATCAAAAAAAATTAAAATTTGTTGGTACAATACCTAAAAAACTAGTGGGATGTCAATTTACATGCGTAAAAATAACCAATATAAAAGCGATTTGTGCAAATAAAGGATGCACCTTATACTGTGGGATGCACTCATATTCATATAGGTAGGGAGTGGTCTCCTTACACTGTGGGATGCACCCATATTTAGGGGTGTCTAGCAGGCCTGATCGTGCTGGCTAGATACATGGACCCAGCACGATACGAGGCTGAACCCGTGCCTGCGATTGGAGTCATTGGACAGCCATACCCGTACTATAGGCCATGAACCCAGGGCACGGCACGAAGCGTTATGCCTATTGTGTCGGGCTGAGCCAGCACGTGCATGCCCAACCACATCCTTACCCGAATAGGGATCGGATCCACTTGGATCCATACTCGAATCCAATTCAACCAAAAATCCAAATAGATCTTTAAAAAATAAATTCGTATTCCAATTCAACAAATTTGTAATTTGAATATCATTTCACTATTTTTTAAAATGCTTAAAGTTTTATAAATCTAATCGTGAATTCACATTTGAATTTGATTTTATTCAGATATGAATATTCCGATCCATATTAAACCCATCGAATTTTAAAGCATAACCATATTCGAGATTTTCGGATATAACTGAAGTCATATTCGAACACGATTTTAATCGGATATAAATATTCAGATCCATATTAATTCCATCGGGCTAACCGCAACAAAAAAATGGTGCACCTTTTATACTTAATTTTTGGATACGATATCCGAACTTTTTTTTTTTCCTAGTACGTTAGGACGATGCTATATGCATCTCTAGGGTACACAAGTCTTTTCATCAATATAAGGCTAAGATATGCAATTTTCCTTTTTTAATAAGACAGATGCAATTTCAATAACTCCCATTTATTAAAAGGAAAAAAAAATGGCGTGATTGTTTAGCTTTCATAAACATACCTTTTGAGGGCATTCAGGTCTTTTCTCCAATATTTTGTTGGAATATATAATTATAATGATACCCTTATCTTGTACTTTTCACAAATAAAAACGCCCTTTATCAACTTCTAGTTGGGCTATTCATTATATAGGAATTTAGACAACTCCATTTCTAACTTCGGCTTACTAACTTGGGCTTATAAACCTTGAGTAAGGCTCTGACGCATAAATATCATGTTGTCGGACTAAGTATAAGTTCAATCTCGGCCCATTTTAGACAAGATGATCCAATTCATTTGATAATGTGGCTAAGGCGATGATCTAACTTTTCAATGAAGTCTGTGCTTGGAAAATACGGGAGTGGTTTCAAGGATCGGGATCCAGGACCCGTCCAATCCCAAATCATGATCCAACTTATTGTATCAAGTGGCTTTGGAAAAAACCGATCCAACCGATACCGATACAGATCGGCCGATTCGGTCCGATCCAACAATCCAATTTTTTTTTTCAATTGGCTTTGGATCGGACTAATCCAATCGATATCGATACCAAATTTTTTTTCTTCTTTCAAAGGACGATCCGAAAGTTGGATCGAACTAGGATCGGCTGATCCAATACCAGATCGGCGATCCGAATAGGGATCAGGCCAAATTGGTCCGATCCAGGATCCTTAAAATAAAAACCTTGAATATGGGTCTATTGGAAAGTAATTTTTTCAAAAGTCTCATTTTTAGTGAAAAACTAGTCAAAATTTTCTCTTAGAAAAGGAAAGTACTCTTTTACTTTCCTTTCAGTCATTTTTCAATTAAACTGTTTGAAACCTCGAATTTTGAAAGAAAGAAAAGAAAATGCTAGAAAAAAATGTGAAGGAAAGAGTTGGAAGGAAAATAATTTAATTTTTTTTTTTCTCTTTTAGGATCAAAACCTTTATCTTTTGATAGAGATTTTAAAAGAAAAAAGAAGTAAATGTAGAGAGCACTCTCTAACAATCCAAACTAACCCATAACATACCTTTTCTTAACGGCCAATCAACCTTGCCATAATCTATAAAAACTCACCGAAAAATCATTAAAAGTCACCAATGATTCTATTTTCTTTATATATCTAATTTTAACCAAACATTTGAAAAGAAACACTTCTCATTTCTTTTCTTTTCTTCTAAAATCCAAGGTTCCAAACACAACCTCCCTTCCGTTAAATATCTATCCAAAGGTTGAATGGAAATTGTTGAAATCAGCAATTTTCAGATGAAAGTACCCTTCTATTTATAAGATTAAAAAAAATAATTATACCCTAAAAACTAACCTTGATTACCATTTATACCTTTGTTTTAATTTTTATTCGACTTAGGTAAAAAGCACAAAACAAAATAACTTGAAGAGTACTTTTGTCAAATATTTTTTGATTTATTTTAATTGCTCACATAAGGCAATTGAAAGAGCGAATGGTCCGTTTCGCCGACTTATTTTAAAATCGAGGGTATATAAGTCAAAAATATAAAACGATTAAATCTCTTAACAAGCGTTTTGTAATAGGGGCGAAATTTTGGTTTCCAAAAAGTGAAGAGAGGTCTTTGCAATTTATGCATACCTAAAAGGTGGTATGTGTAAATTACCCAAAAAAAAAAAATTAAAACGATCAAGCAAAAACAAGTCAAAAGTTGTGGACTCGATCTTGGCTCATCACCTCTCAAAGTCCAAAGAGAGAAGCAAAAGGAGTAAAACAAAAGAGAATGAAAGCTCGCTCTCTGAGACTATGTAATGGTTAAGGGAAATGCACCACTAAGCACCGCCCTTAAAATGACTTCCTAAATCCTAAATAATACTTATGCACCCTTTGGTTCCTCATAAAATGTTTTCATGAAAAATACTTTACCATGTAAAATGATTTCAGGGAATTTAGAAATTTTCAACCATTTGGTAGCAAGTTAGAAAATAGGGTGAAAAAAAAAATAATCACAAAAAATGACTTGCAATTTGTTATCATCTTTTTTTTTTTTTATTAATCCAAACCCGCATCGCTTTGATGGTGCTCTGATGGTAATTATCACTTTTATGGTTGGTATGTTGCAGTGGTTTTGACATAGTTGTCACCAAAAGTGGTGGTGACAATAATTTAGTATTATTATTGTTAAAGGTGATGGTTGTGGTGCCGCCACCAATAATGGTGAAGATGATGTTGACGACACTGCTGGAAATGATCATAATCGTAACACTGATGATATGGTAATATTAATATTTTTATATGTGATATTCAAGTTGTGAGTAATGGTATGCCACCAACAAAAGTGGTGATAGTACAATCACTGAAGGTGGTGGTGATGTCACTAACGGCGGTGAAGGGTGATTACACATGTTAGTGATGACTTTGATAATACAAAATGAAAAGAAAGAACCTCAATGGTATTGACTCCAATCAATCTTAATTTTTCAGAAAATGACTTACAAAATTTTGAAAGGTACCTCATTTTCCATAAAATTCTCATTTTTGAAAAATAAAATACATTTTAATATAGTTTTACACGAAACAAACACTCAGAAAATATATTTTCCACTAAAAATGTTTTCCGTATCCCATTTTGCATTGAAACAAACGGAGCATAACAATACACCATATATAAATATAATTTTAACCCTAATATGTAAACATAAACTGAGTGGGGCTATCAAGACTCTGAAAACCTAGGGGAACATTACCCAAGACAACGGCAGATGGGAAGAAGCTCTTGACAGTGATGACCATTATCAGGTTAAGTACAAACTATGAATTTATTACTGAAGAAGTGGCCAGAAAGGGATGAAGTATTACAAGAAATATTCTTTGCTAGCAACATATATTGATAGTTCAAGAAATAGCCTCTTTATTGTCTGCAATTCAGAGTCTAAATATTGCATAAAAGGAAATATCTAATAGAAATGAAAATAAAAGAAAGTTGCTTGGCATTACATCTCATTTGTTGCTAAAGATGAATTCATATAGTCTGCAAAAAAAAAAAATGAAGTGTTATGATGTAAAAGATGAGCCCTCCTCCATTAGCTGAGTAACAAAGCAGATGGGAGGGAGATCAAGAGAGCTCCAAATTGACGAATCACTCTCATTGATTAAAGAAGAAGACGAGGAAGAGGAAGAAGACCCGATTTCTGTTGAAATCTGCAGGTTATCCTGCTCCTGCACCAGTTCTTCAACATTGTTATCTTCTTCCTCTTTCTTCCCTTCTTCTTGATTCCTAATACAATTACTTCTAAGGTTACTTAACTTCTCAGACCTCCCACTTTCTTTCATAGTCCCGGATCCAAGCTTCAACTTTAAGCACTCGGATATCCCATTAAAGGCGTAGAGAGACGCCGAGAACTTCCGCTCATACTTCATCCTTTTCATGGCCTCTCTAATCATCGAAGGCTCATCCCCATAATTCTCTTGCTCCATTGGTTCCAGGATTTCTTCTGCGATCTCAAAAGGAGAAAAGTTACAAGCTGATCCCACATCATCAATGCACTGAAAATCCATGACCCCCAGATCAATCCTTTCTTCTTCTGTTTCCCCTCCACACTGATCATTACCATTGGAAGACTGACCTACATCACTTCTGTCATATCCCAATTCCAATTCTCTTACCCTACAACCTTCTTCTTCAGTGCAATTGGATCCAAGACTTGCAGTCATGTAACTACCATTAGTTACAGTACTAGTTATGGAGTCGTCGTTGATGGTGTAATCTTCTTCAGGTTCATTAAAGTAATCGGAGAATTGAGCATCTTTAATATCTTCTGCAACTTCTCTATATTCTTCTGGTTGTTGCAGCTCCTGGTGGATAGAAGATGAAGAAGTAGAACCTATGTTTCTTGCTTTGAGCCTATGAAGGAGAAGGTTAGTAATCTTTGAGGGAAGAGCTGGGGATGAAGTGGGAGATGGAGAACAAGGCCAGAAATTCGTCCGGGTGTTGGCACCACGGAGCAAGCAGGCGGCCTCGTCATATGCCCTTGCTGCTTCCTCTGCTGTATCAAAAGTTCCAAGCCACACCCTTATCTTCTGTATAGTATCCTTGATCTCAGCCACCCATCGACCCGACGGCCTCTGTCGGACACCAACATATCGCTTCCGAGCTCTCCTTGCCCCACCTAAAGCTGCAGCTGCTGCTGCATCCTTCATTATCTCATCCCACCCCATGCTTCCAGCATTAAATTCTTTCTCATCTTCCCTCTCATTGTTTTTTCTCTTCACCATTTTTTTTTATGAACTCTTCTCCTACTTTTTCTTTGTTTTTTGTCTCAGTATCAAGTAGTTGATACTGAGGATGGAGGACTCTATGCCTGGCTTCTGTTGTGATAATCTTGGGTATGAATTTATAAGGGAAGGTGAGGAGATGCTGTTCTATGAGAGAAGGTGTCTGAAAGAGTCTCTATTGCTTGTTGCTATCTCCTTGTTTTTTTTTATTTATTTTCGGCTCCGTATCAAAGTATCAAACCATATGGAGGTGTCTCTTTGAGAGAGAGAGAAGAGAGAGAGAGAAAGAGAGAGAGAGAGAGAGAAATAACATATATTATGTAGTGCAATTTAGAAAATCTGGTTTTCACTAGGTCCTACTAGGGATGGCAACGGGGCGGATTCGGTACGCGTTTTGACAAACTCCAACCCGCTCTTAAAGGAGTCTCCCCAATACCAAACCCGTTCCTAACCTTATTAGGGATTGTAGTTGGGCTGGACGGGTTTGACCCGGTTACAAGATCTACAAAAAATAAATGCTTTTTTTTAAAGTTAAATCTTTAATTTTTTAAATAATTTACGTATAAAATATATATATTTATACATAAAATATATATTTAAAACATAAGTGAATGGCAATGGGATGAGTTAGGGGCGGGTTGAGCCAAACCCTAACCCGATTCACGGGTTACCAAACCCTAACCATTAAGGGTGGGGAAGATTACCCATTTAACCCGGGCCGTTGCCATCCCTTGGCCCTACTCTTCTATTATTTCAAACTGCTTCTTTTATTCTATAATACATAGCATGAAAACTTGGATTGGTCCATAATCCTTTTCTTTCTTATTTATTTTGCTTATTGGTCCTAATAGTTTCAGGTGATAAACATAGTAGTCATCACACTTTGGAAAGAGACTTATTGTATGTAACTGTATGTATGATAAAGAAGATTTTGATGCCACCAGTAACACAGAAAAAGCTTTTAGAAGCCAATGCCATGAGCAGCATAAGAGCCAAAGACAAACAAAAGAAAGAAACAAGTATTTTGTTCCTTGTAGATATGCATCCACCATGCATGGATGCATGAGGGAGGACATGAAATGACCCATCAGCCACTGAGTTGTTCTAGACACTTGAACTGATTTCTCTCACACACAAAACTACAGGGTTAAAACCTGTCTTTTTGAAATCTTACCATTAGCCTTTGGTTACTACATGAAATGAAGAGTTTACTCTCTTATTCGTCGATATTGAAATGGCGTATTAGGCTCGGCCACGAGCCCAAAAAGGATCGACAACACTATCTTGGATAGCTAGCAATAGATTAAAAAGCCTTAATCGTTTTGCTTTTGTCATTGCTTATGAGTGATAAGAAAAGCGATTTTCCCAAAGCCCCACCAAAGCAAGCAAGTTAAAGCCACTAAAATAATAGATTATCACAAATCATTTGCTGATTCTTATTTGCTTTCTCATCACCTAAACAAAGTGAACATTTGCCATTGGCTTGTTAAAGATCATAAATGGTTATATGCTAATTACCAGTTATTTACCAAGTTTGAATCCATTCACTTGGCCTTGACGGCACGAGTTGACTCAGTGAGTTCTGGAATGGATATTCTTGGTTTCAAAGATAAAAATTAGCTAATACATAGTATCTTTATTCTATTTTTCTGGGTAGAAAAGTCTATATATATCCATGTTGATGCATACCCAGGATTAGAAAATACTTGCAAATTGACCTGGACTGCAATTGAGTAACTCGATCAAGTCATTTTTTGAGTCTTGACTCAATCGAGTTTTTGATGTTATGTGGAGACTGATGCTACTGAGGCATTCAGGATGTACTGATGATCCACCCATCTGTCGGTCGAGCTTTCTGGAGGTCAAAGGGTATTAATAGTAATTTTCCTTATTGTTATGTTTAACCCTAACAGCAAGGTATTTATTATACTTTTCATGACTGCTCTTTGTAACGCCTTTTCACTTTTTTTGAGCTTTGGAGAATAATAAAACCTGTTGTATATATATGTGGACATAGATACTATTTGCCGAACCACATAAATCTATGTCTTGTAGTAAGGTTAATATCAAAAGAAAGGACAGAGAGATCGGAAATACAGAATCTCCCTCTTCCTCTTTTGTGTTTGTTGCGTTGGTCTTTCTTACTCCTTGAAGTTACCACCCCTGACCCATTATAGAGAGGCCTTGTATGAATCGATTTCACTGTCTGGAGAGAGAATAGAGGCAATAAAGTCATCTTATATTGTTAAATATTTGTCGAACTGTGTATAAAAGAGACAAGAAAGTTGTAGAAAAGACTATTCCATTTGGCTCTCAGTGCCTACGAAATCATATATTAATGGGAGCAGATTGGATGGTGGGGGTACCTCTTGATTTTGACTAGTTAGAAGAAAATTAGTCCCTTTGAGAAAGAATCCCAATGGCCATTCTCATGCCTCCATTTGGGATTGTATTTGACATTTTGAAATAAATATGACCAATTTAAGTCTTCCAAGGCCCTTGATTGAGATGGGAAGATAATTTGCATTGTCACCAGGTTGCACCATCAATATTCTAATTTAGATTAAGATAGAGAAAATCTTTATTTTGTTTTGCCCCAACCTCATAACTTTTATTATTAGTACTAATATTATTCTTTCGTTTGCTCCCTTATAGTTTGAAAGTATGTTACAACAAACCCCCCTTCTGTTAATAACAGTCAAGAAAATAACAAAATATTTATTTTTTGCTTGCTGCAATATATTTTAAGGACAAGAATACCCTTACATACCATATTTAATGATCTGAAGAACAAAATTGGTGGTTATATAGAAGAAGAAAGAACCTTTGTAATATTGAAAATTGTGAAAACCTCGACTCTCTTGTAATTATAGGATAAATTAATAATTTAATTTTCTGTCCTTTAAACGTACTTAAAAGTAACGATTGATGGACGGGTATTGTGGTGAAATGATCAGTTTCTGTTAAAGTTGATAGAGGGATACTAAGACAAGACTGGGTGAACACTGAAGACAAAGGTCAGACCATGAAAATGGTTAACTTGAAATTCAAAACTCTTTCACCAATTAAAAAGAAGAGAAGGTGACACTAGGTGACTGAGCAAATGTTAGAAGAAGAGGTGCAAGGACCGTAGGGCTGCATTTGGCCCGGCTTGTGCTTATGGATAATCACTCATTGGATAAGTTGCTCAATGAGAGCACTTATCCACAGCAACAATAAACTGCTTATTTGAAGAAAATAACGTTTGGTAAATACATTTATTGAAGTGCTTATGAAAGTTTAGGGGTAAAATAGGTATTATAAAAATATTATTAAAGTTTAGAAATAACATTTATTTAAGTACTTGTAAAAGTTTAGGAGTAAAATAGGTATTTTAAAAATATTACTAAAGTTGTGAAATAGCTTAACGCATAAGAGCTTGGGAGAAGCTGCTCTCAGTAGCTTCTCCTTATGGGTAGCCTTCCTCTAGTGCTTATGGGTAAGCACATACCCATAAGCACTACCAAACACATTTAATTTTAAAAAGTGCTTATATGAGCTATAAACTGCAATAAGTACTTATAGAAGCTGGGCCAAACACAGCCTTAATTTTGAAAAGTGCTTATATAGGCTACAAGCTGCAATAAATACTTACAAAAGCCGGGCCAAACGCCTAAGTCTAGGTCATTAAAGATTGCTCTTTGGGGGTGGATCATTTAACCTACATCTAAGATGCTTGTACTTTCTGTATATGTCAGTGTAATCTTTAATATTAGACACTAAAAAAATCCGTTGACAGTTATATAGCAAACTAACTGGATGATGCAACATTGGAAAGAGAGCATAATACTCACCGGCTGTTAACCGTATCTGGTTTTGGTGAATGCTAGGAAGGCATTTGATAGTAGACATATCTTGGGGATTTCTATGTTGGTTTCCTAGCAATAAACAAGAGGAAAAGTAGATCAAGATTTAACGGGGATACCATCATCTTTGGCATGCATGCACGAAACATCTCTAGTAAACAAAAAATAAGTAAACAAGAAGATAGTGCTATCCCCAGCTAGAGCGCGTGCACGCACACACACACAGTACACAAGTCAATGACATTATAATACAGTATACAAGCCAATATTGGCCACACACACAAACACGCGCACACACACAATGACATACATTATAATACAGTATACAAGCCAATATTGGCCAAACTTTGTATTGGAATGTGCAGGAGGAATATTCTCCTCTCATTCTCTCATCCCTCACAATAAAGTAGCAATAGATGAATCACATCATTATTCTTTCACCTTAACAAAACGAAAGGTCTGTTTTACCTCCAACTTCAAACTTCAGTACCAGATAGAAGAGGAGAGTTATGCCGATTGGCGTTTCCAGAATGCTGGACTGGCATCAGAGCTGGGTCTCGATAGGCAGTAGTCAGTTTATCAAGAAAATCTGCCATTGAAGGATCGTTCTCATCTTTTCTATCTTTCTTTATCAAACTCTGCACCCAAAAAATAAAATAAAAAATTTCAACTTCAGGAGACAATTGCAGTGCATAAAGTTAAAAAAGGAACTTGGAGATTTGGATAAGAAAAAATGGAACAGATAAAACAAGAGATGTAACTGAAATTGATGTACAATAGCTTCAAAAACATGACAACACCATACGAGTACGCTAAAACACAACTTCCTCAACACATGACATACATGCATCCCCACCTGGCAGATCTTCAGTCTGCTTTTGCTCAGATATAATTAAAAGACAGTGAATTCTATATGAACTACCGGTAGCAAAGAATCTAACTGCATCTGAATCAACGAAAATATGATGGATTCAGTGGCATGGACTACAGAAACAGAGAGAGAACTGGAAAGTTAGAGGGAATAGCAGAAATTGGAGGGAAAAAATGGGAGAAACATAGCCTCAAGTAGTAGTACCACTTTGGGCATGCAAAATTTCGAGCCAGGAGATTCCAACAACAGGAAGATGATACAATGTGTGGAAAATAATGTATATGATTGAATATATATAAATATATACTAGAAAATCCTGATAATTTTATCTATCCATACACATATTCAGTCATTAGTCAGACTATACATGAATTACACAGAAAGAACCCAGATGCATTAAAATCCTCAATCATTATTTGAAGGATCCGATGATCCAACACGACCCCACGCTAGGAGCTAACATGTAATGGGTCCTCAAAACACCTTGAAAACTCAAGGATTCCCAGGAACCACAATCACCATGTGTCATGCCGTATAAGGGGGATGCCAAGCCTTTATCCATCTGTCAGAAGGAAACATCACCTCTATCGATACAATCATACTGGGGCATTCCATTTCAGGAGTCTTCATGAGCCATCTGAACCAGCAATTCATGCATCATCCCTTATGCTCTGGATCTAACTCAGACCTAACTCATCACCAATTATTCTCCACACCCCAAAACACTTGGCACTTCACGTACCAGATAACCCAATTTGGTTGTGAATACAGGCACCCTTCCCACAGCCAACTATAAACACCGTTGGTTGGATATTGAAAAACCTCCATGAGTTACCCAGACTTGGCTAAAGCTTGCCTACTGGGCCTAGCTACGTGTCCACCATGGATTGTCATGGTCATTCACTCGTTTCCTTGATGCCCTCGTCATCATCCCCACAAGTGGTACTTAAGTACAACCTTGTAACCTTATACCAATTCTTCACCCAAAAGTCAGAACCCTATCATAATGAAACTATACCATACTCGGCAGTCTGCCACTTCTTGCCTGGTCTTCCAACAATAAAATATCCCACACGTAGCAATACAATGCTTCCCGTTCAGTTCATCTACAAATGATATACCCCAATCATCCATAAAGACATCGTGTTTCACATCTTGACCTTTCATTGGTTCAAGGCAACAACAAATCACCATTTTATCTTCAACTTCCTACTTGTGCATGCTTTGCCCTCCTAGGATCAACACCCAACTCGCCATGCACCATGTTGCATTGACATTCCAAATCATTGCACCGAGCCAACAACCTAAGTCTTCAATGTCTCCTGTTATGAATACTTTCAGATCATCCTTTGATAACCTGAATCTGAAGTCTTCTAGGTTCTATCTGACGAGGCAAGTGGCCAGCATCTGTCCATCAAACTGATACCATCCATATCACATCAACAATGCCCTGCAGAACATGGGTCAAAACCCAGCAATTACTCCTTACCAAGATTTCAACATGCTCCCAGGCTATCAATACTAATCTTGCACTAGGTTTATTTTTCTTTAGGCTTGATCCATTGAGCCAAAACCATGTCACCTTGACAAGGAGATGCGCCCCTCAGGACATGAATCACGAGGCAGCTGCAATCCACGTGCCGCATCTTAATGTATGCACAAATGCTCCTCATGTTTATCCTTGATGAGCTCCTCTCGTTGGGATGTCCACCTGCATGCACCTGGCCTTCCATCATATAAGCATCAATATTATCCCATACCAATACCAATACTCGCATAGAGATTCTCAGATTGCACTTTCATACATTCACTAAAATATGTAACTGCAACCTAACCTATATTTCAGAACTGAACATGCGCAACAGTTGCTCTGCCGCTCTTCTGATCTGAGGACTTGATCATTCTATTCATGTGTCAATCTGTTAACAATACCTCTTGTACATGTGATCTTTTCAATTTATTGTCATCCTATACATACATTTCACAAGCTTGTGGGTATTTAATAACCCACAGTGCATGCTAGTGCATTAAACTGAAAGACCCACCGTGCTGCTGTCCATCTACATCTACTATGCATACCAGCCCCCACTAAACAAGCTCGCAATACATCTCTTCATGATATTGTGCCTCTAGTACATTAACACACCTACCTTAAACCGGAGCAGACACCACCTCCTATTAGGTTTTACGTGTACAACTATATTATGCCGTTCTCCTCCACTACCTCAACAATTCACTTAATTGTTTCTGCATATTGCTGTCTCATACGTGCCCACTGTGCCACCCGAGTACCTCAACACCACCTGTGTTTTCACCTTGAACCAAAGATTAACCATTATCATACCTTTCTAAATCACATGTTTCATTTGTGCTACTCTAGTACTGACGTAGCGGATGCATGAAACAGAGTGAAATAATACCGTCTAATCCCTAAAGAATCCTTGAATCCACAAGGAAAAAGAAAAGAATGAATTCTGTATTAATTTCTGGAATAAAAATCTGCTTTTACATCCCTAACATAACAAATACACGCTTACACGCACGCACACACACACATATATATATTTCTTCCTTGACAACCCAAAATTCCCTAAAATATAAAAACTGCTAAAATAGTAAAAATCCAAATTCAACTAGAATTCTCCTACTAAGCTTAAAACAAATAATAATGACTTCCCAAAATGAATTATAACCCAAAATATGCTAAAACAAAATTTACTAAAAAAATAGAAAGTTCTAGAAGAAGTGCGTTATGGAGCCTGAAACGGCCTTTTTTTACTGGTTAATGAAGATTATATTAAGAGATTAGAATGTACAACGCAGGGATACCACAAACATAGTGGTCAACCAAAGAGAGCAAAAAAAAAAAAAAAAAACAACAGCAGAAACAAAAAGCAACAAAGGATGAAACAAACAACAAATGGGAAAAAAAGGAAGAAAGCAAAAAGCCCGAAACTAGGGGCGGAGCCAGGATTCTATTGTAGGGGGAGCAAGATTTGATTGGTTGTGTGGTTTTCAAGTCTTAAATTAGAAGAAAAAAAAAATCATTGAATACAAAAAGAAGAATTTGCGTTAATTTATTGAATTCACAAGAAAAGATCTTTAATTACACCTCCTTCAAACTTTTATGAACTTAATCTCTAACCTATCAAAAAATAAAAAAGCAGTCAATTCATTGAAAATCATTGTTTTAAGTGTTTGGAAAGGCTGTTAATTTTGATAATTCAATAATTGCAATAGCCTGATGTAAACAAGAGTAAAAAGAAGAAAGTAAATAATCATTAAACAAGAATTCTGAATTTGTACATCCACCAAAAAATAATCCTTTCCATGATTATTCTGAAAAGATGCATACAGGATTGTCAGATGTGATGTTTCACTAGAGATAACACATTGTGGAGTTTTTTATTCTGATGTTGTCTGGACCAGAAATTTGCATGGAACTCTTAAGTACCCTTTGGTGCCTGGGTAGTATTTTTCTCTCATATTTTCAAATTTCAGGTGATTTTGTTTCTTATTTTAATTGATGCATTTGTGATGTTTTCTATCTAGACAAGAGATATATAATACCATTGCATTCTTATAATGTTTAACAACTAAATTATAGACTAAATTTGGAAAACAAAATAAAGAAAACAATAGAAAACTCAATTAAAGGTTAGAAAACGTAGGGTCCAAACTAGGGGTGCACTTGGATCGGTTAAACCCGAAACTGAGCCGAGCCAAACCAACTTTGGTTCGGTTTGGGTTGCGTTTCTAGATATTTGGTTCGATATTGGTTTTAAAGTTATAAAACCGAATTAGATCGGTTTAGTTTTGGGTTGAAGCCTTGGTTAAACCGAACCGAACTGAACTAATTTAGACAGAATTGTAGTTTGTATATATATATATATGCATGTATTATATATGAAATCTAAAACATAATATTATATATAATGTAATTCTAGAAAAAATATTATACTAACCAGACCCAAACTGAACCAAAACTATAATTTGGGTTGGGTTGCTTTAGGGTTTACCATTTCAGTTTGGTTCAGTTTCAGGTTGGGAAATTCGGTTCTTAGTTTGGTTCGATTCGGTTTTGGGTTAGCCTTTACCAATGTCAGTTTGGTCTTGGGTTGACGATAAACCGCTTGGGTTGACGATAAACCGAACCAAACCAAACAAAGTTGCACCCCTAGTTCAAACCATACCTGAAAACAACCGAGATTGAGAGAACAAAAGGGTTTCTCTGCCAACAGAAAAGAAGGCCTGACTCCCAAACAGCGAAACCCAATGAAGCTACAGGTAGACTTCTTGACACATGCAACTCGTCGTTGCCAAGTCAAGAAACTGTCATGAGTTGTGACTGGGTTTTGGGAGCTAGAGAGCCGAATTGCTTAGTAAGGCAAAAACTCTCTAAGCATACTTAATATATATAAAGGTTTAAAAATGTAAAAAATTATAAGAATGGACAAGAAAAAAATTTTAGGGGGGGAAAAAAATTTAGAGGGGACAATTTGTAATATATTATAAAAATAATACTATTAATTGAAATTTATAAAAAAATGAGGGGGGCAATTGCCCTCTCGCCCCCATGTAGAGCCCGCCCCTGCCCGAAACGGCCTTTTTTTGCAATCGTAAACCAGGTCACTGGACTTTAATCAATCGCCCCGGCATAAGGCTCGTCGAAACGAATTAGTGGACATATTATAATAGCGAATCTGAGTTATGAGCGCAAAGTTACGGCCGTTAGAAGTTCAGGTGTGCGTTTTGATTTCCAACCCACCTTCTTGTCCTACAACTCTATATAATCGTCTGCAACTTGTTCTACATTAAGTACCTTGACACCACCTGTGCATTCACCCTGAGTTAGCACTGTACCGACCATGCATCACTGTAACCCACTGTACCATTAATCCATTATCACACCATGGAAAAGCTTTCACTTTTGAGGCAATCTCCAGAACATTCTATGAGGAAACACACTATAATTGGAACTTGGAAGAGTCAATGGCATGGAGCTCGAAGTAGAATCAACTAAAAAATGACATTTGGGTTAATGGTACCACACTTTGGAATAATATCTAGTCCAGAGATGTAGCATCTTTGATCCACTCCAATGGGATGGATAAGAAAATAAACACAACACTTACAATTCAAAGATAAGCCAACTAAAAGGAATGCAAGTTCACCAGTTGAAGAGTTCTTAGAGTGAGAAAATGATAACAGAATGGCAAGCTTCTTTAGTAGAAGTCCTGCCTGAATTTTGTCACAAAGCCAGAATCACAAATGCATGAAAGGGGTGAAAGGATATATGCTGACAAATAATTTTCTAAGCACAACAAAGATTTACTTTATAATTAAATATTCAATAAAATTTGTCAGCAAACACTTCATCAAGAGTAAGGGATAAACTACCCACGACAGAAGTGCAAAAGTTTGAGGAAATGTGTCCACGCCAAACATTTCACAAAGAAATACAGAAAAATAGGAACACTACACAGAGTGCTATAAGGAGATACCACCAAAAAAAAGCTAATATAGCAGTGGAGAGAACAATTTCGAAAGTCAGCAAAAACTTGCTTTCACCAATTAGATAACAATGATGCATGTATTGGTAAATTATACTTTTGACCAGTATATGTACCTCTGCAGAGTAGGCCCTGAAAATGGGTAAGAAGCGTTTTCGGCAATACTCATTAAAAATAAGTGTGAGTACAGGAAGAGGAATAGTTAAGCTTGATGCTAGAGAAAGCTGCTTCAACCCAAATATTCCAACTGCAATAGCTTGCATCAGTACTAAGGAAAATATTGTTGAATTTTGCACTATGGGCCAAAACTTGCCACCAGTGTCATACTTAGGCGTGTACACATTTAATAGCTGCATGATAAATTTGCAAGGCATTAGAAAAACTAAACTATATAAATACCCGGCAAGTCTCGAAAGATACAAAGAAAGTTGAGTCGATATAAAAAATAAATAAAAAAATAAAAAATTATCAAATACTCTATCCTCGGACATGCATTTGGACAAAAAAGATATCGGTGCATGTACAAACAAATGAAGCAGAAGATAAATGTCATTTGTCAATTACAGATAGCTCTACAAACTTATCAGTCTCACACTCATACAAAAATTAAAGTACTTAGAAAGTTATAAGAACATCTACTTTCCCCATGAAAATTAGTTGCTGCCATGTTCACCTAATGACAGTCCCTAAGAACTCGAGTAGTGTTTTTGGTGCCAATCAATTTACTGCACAAGAATGCACTCTGACATTAAATATGACTGGTCTGATACTTAAGATTCCATCATGGGCTCATGTTCTCTGACTTTGGACCTCTTAAGTTTTCATATGGAGATATTGATCTGCTAGAGTTCCTGTAATACAAATCATGAATTGAGGACCAAGATTACTCAAATCAAAACGTTCACTGTTCTGAAGCCAAAACTAGTAGAACAACATAACATGGCAAGATCTGATAGAGTTCCTGTAATACAAATCGTGTATTGAGGACCTACCAAGCTTACTCAAATCACAATGTTCATTGTTCTGAAGTCAAAACTGGTAGAACAACCAAACATGGCAGGAGCAAAAGGACGGACCTTATTTTATTCCCCAACAGGAATAGCGATCCGTGTGCAGGGCCACTACACCTCTAGAATGGGACCAGATCGGTACCATTGACTCGATATTCATTTATCCACTGGCTTGTTAGTTGCTCACAACGGTGGACCTGCTGAAGTGGTATTTGGTGGGCTTTAAGCAATTAGTATAATCATGAGATTACGCGGATGGTTCTTTTTGAAGTTAAACTGAGTGGCTGTCTCCTAGAGTCATTCAGCCAGTACTTTTGATGACTGATTTACATAACGCTATTCTTCATGCAAACGGAGGCATTCAAGCCGAAGTTTGCTGAGCTGCACATCTGGTTGCCAAAGGACCTTGTCAAGGCAGGAGAACTTGGAACAACGACTAAAGGTACTAGGACCCAAAACCAAGCCTGCCAAGAGATGACTGTCACACCTCAGAGATTTGGTATTGTAACAGTCATTGATGGATTTCCCTTCAACATAAACAAAGATGAAATAATGAGTGGAGGGACAATTAGTGTTTGATGTCAAGACAAGATGTAAATAAAGGACTGTACACAGGTCAGGCACTCAGCTTCTTTATTATTTA
>JAUPMG010205733.1:0-23529 GCA_031762675.1 Pachysandra terminalis
TATAAGGTTAACATGTAAATAATATCATGATTTAAGTTTATTTTATTTGCATGATTATATGAGGTTACACACACACACACACATACACACACACACACACACACACATATATATATATATATATAATCTCTTCATCCATGCCAAGCACAGCAACCCAGTACGCAAGGAACACGCGACAGTCCAACGCAGCAGACCTAGAAGCCCAAAGGTGCACAGGCCCAATGGCCCACAGGCGTGCACGCAGTAGCCCAGCGCAACGGGTGTGCCTACAGCAGCCCAACGCCTGGGGCGTGCACACAGCACAACCCAGTGCTTGGGGCGCACGCTCAGGCGCAGCAGCCTAGGGGCGCACGTAGGTTTATACAAAAAAAACTATCAATCAGACGAGGTTTCTCAACATACATCAATCCAACGAAGATGTATCGTAGTGGGTCTAATACCAATAAAGGTTGTAAGCGACCCGGATCACGTACCTTGATGCACATGAACCCGAATCTGCAGCTGAAGATCTCTATTGTATTGGAAAACGTCCAATATCGGAATATGTGATTAGTAGAACCACATACAATGAATCCACACTCAATCGACCTAGGGCTTTGTATGAAACTCTAATAGCAAAACCAGATCTCTATAAGAAGAGATGAAAAGAAGAGAGAGTTCTCTTAGAGTCGATTTACAAAAACGTGAATAGTAACTTTGAATAAGAGGTCTTCTACATATAGAAGACTCAACTCAACTCCTCCTAGGACTCCATCTCCTAATCTCATTAGGGAAGAGTTATCGACATCCACACTTCTATTCAACTATGGATATCCCATTAATTGAGGACCCAAGTTGGCACAAACGCGTCTGGCAAACCCAGTCGACCTATTTCTAAAATCCAATACATTAGAAATTATGTGTGTGGATTAGAGAGAATTCAATTCTATTTCCTAGTAAAGTTAGATCTTGTCGTGCTTTTATCCTTCTTGTCACACCGTTGTAGAAGTTCTCATCTGCTTTGGCTTGTTGGTTCCATGAACCAAGTGCCCCACATGGAGGGTAAAATAATACCAGTTGTACAAGCGATAGGCTTCATAATCGTGGGCCAGCCTAATCCTTTTCGGTCTTTGTCAATTACTTAGTTTGGAGTTTCAAATGTTTTTTTTGTAATTTCATCATTTAATGAGGAATATTTGATACAAAAGCCAATGAATTTTTTGGATGTTTATTATAAAAAAAAAAAAAAAAGGAATGCATGAAAAGGCCCAGAAAAAAAAAATCCACTCAAAACAAGATTACTTGAGACATTATTTAAATTTACATAAGCTATTCATAAAGATTAAATAGATAAGTTAAACTATTAAAAGTAAGGATAAATTACAAAAACCGAACTTAAAATATGCTTTAATTATAGAGACCACCTTTCACCTTTTTGAAATAACATTATCCTCCCCCAATGTTTGAAGAGACGTCACTCACATCCTTCATGTCAAGCTACCGTCATGCTGTATATCGAAAAGTAGTGATGTCAACACATATTTATACATTTTTGGACAGAATTATCCTTTTATGAGTTTCATGGTAATTAAAAAATGAAGGTATATAATTAAAAAAATAATAAAATATTACTTTACTAATGGATGTCTTCTAACATGGGGAAAGAGTTATTTTAGAAAGGTGACGGAAGGTAGTTTAACACGTACCTCAAGTGAGGTTTCTGTAATTTATTCTAAAAATAACAAGCTGTACAGATCCTTTTATTTTCACTGGTAGGGGCATATATTGCTTAGAAGGTTGTGTTATTCATCCCTTTAACACATTATTGTTGTCAACTTAAAAGTTATTTTCAAAAGTTGAATTAACAATTAGTTAATTTTATTAAAATACAAGTTAATAAGAAATATCTTATGTAATGTGTTTCTACTTTCTATGGATTAAAAACAGAAAAAAAAAAAGAAAAAAAGAAAAAAGAAAAAAAGAGGAGGTTTTTCTATGGATTTCCCTTGTGCTGAAAACCATTCAACAATATAATAGTATTATGATGGTTCAATTTTTAACATTTTCTGATTGTGCTAGTGGTGTTTTCTTTTTTTCTCTTTTCTTTCTCTCAAAAAGATGGTATCTTGATTTTATATTCCTTGAACCAGTTCTTTGAACTAACCAGAATTCTTCTTTAAGAAGTTCTAGAGGGTTATACTCATGGGCATCAATGGAGATCTTGCTACATGTCAATTATAATCCTGACACGGAGAAGTCTATTATTGGGCTATCTGCTCTTACTATTTTTCATATCTACAGTCAATTACTTAGTTTGGAGTTTCAAATGTTTTTTGTAATTTCATCATTTTTTGAGACATATTTGATAGAAAAGCCAATGAATTTTTTGGATGTTTATTATAAAAAAAAAAAAAAAAAAAAAAAAAAGAAAGAAAAAAGAACGCATGGTAAGGCCCAAAAAAATAAAAAATAAAAAATAAAAAATAAAAAATCCACTCATAATACTCATAAAGGTTAAATAGCCAAATTAAACTATTAAAAGTGAGGATAAATTACAAAAACCTCCTAAGATGCATTAATTGCATAGACCTCCAGTCACCTTTTAGAAATAACACTATTCTCCCTGCATGTTTGAAGGGTGGTCATTGACCTCCTTTCTTTCTTATGATAAGTTACCGTCATGCTGTGTCGAAAATTGCTGATGTCAACACATTTATACATTTTTGGACAAAATTATCCTTTTATGAATTTCATGTTAGTTAGAAGAAATTGAAGGTATATAATTAAAAGGGAAAATTTTCCTTTGATACTTATCATTTTTTTATAATTGCAAATAGATACCCTCTTGTTTTTGAAATCTCATTGTCCCCTCTAGTTCACTGTCTAGTCTCAAATACCCCCTTCACTAATAGAATCGTCTTGTTCATTGAACTAGTAAATTAAACTTATTTTTAAATCACTAAATTACCCTTTGTACAATGAAAGGTAATGGGCATTGACAAAAATGCCTTTTTTTTTTTTTTTTTTTTTTTTTTTTTTTTTTTTTTCTGGCCCTACTGTCTCTCACCTCACAATTAGGTTTAAAACGCCGACACCTCAAGTGGGCTTCCTTGCTCGACGACGACGACTCAATTCAATCGGCGACATTCGGTCTTAGGCTAAAACTAGACGATGGAAGCCCTCAAGCTTGATGATGTCTAGTGTCAAGCTAAAGCTCAAGTTCTCTGTATTGCTTGGGGCTCTTTCTTTCTCTTTCAAGATCAGCGTGTGGTCAAAGATCTCTCACTGTATCACACTCTCTACTTTCTTTTCTATTGATTCCAATCTCTTTCAACTCTTTTTATTTAATCAAATCATTATTGTTTATCTCTCTCTCTCTCTCTCTCTCTCTCTCTCTCCCTTGTTTCCTGGTTATCTCTTTTCTTTCTAATTAATAAAATAAAGACTTGGTCTTACGGTCACAATTCTCATTTTTTATTTCATCTTCTGAGTTCTCAATTTCAGGCAAAAAAAAAACTCAAGCCCTTCTGGACCAAGTTCTTCTTTCACTGAATGATTCTACGCAATAAAATCTTTATTAATCTAATAATTGCTCGAGTGGCAGTAGCCGGTGAAGAATGGTGGTTGAGGATTCGGATACCCTTATAGAGCAATGGAGAAGAAGTAAAGGGCATTATTGTCATTTGATAGTTCCGGTTCAACCATGGGCGGTACCACAGGTTTAAAACCAAGGGTTTTTTTTTTTTTTTCTTTTTATAAGAAAAACTAACACTATCAACGATACTGTTAGTGGAAGAGGGGTATCAGAGACCAGACAGTGAATCAAAGGAGAGACAGTGGGATTTCACAAACAAGAAAACATCTGTCTGCAATTGTTAGAAACTATAGGGGTCAATGTGAAATTTACCCTAATTACAAGAATAATAAAATATTACTTTTACTTATGGATGCCTTCTAACATGGAGAAAGAGTTATTTTAGAAAGGTGAAGGAAGGTCACTAATTAACACATACCTCCTCAAGTGAGGTTTGTGTAATTTACTCTAAAAGTAACAAGCTGAACAGATCTTTTTATTTTCACTGGTAGGGGCAAATATTATTTAGAAGGTTGTGTTATTCATCCTTTTAACACATTATTGTTGTCAAAATTAATAAGTTATTTTCAAAAGTTGGGTGAACAATTAGTTAATTTTATTATAAATTCAAATAGAAGTTAACAAGAAATATCTCTTATGTAAGGTGTTTCTACTTTCTATGGATTAAAAACAGGAGAAAAAAGAAGAGGTGGTTTTTCTATGGATTTCCCTTGTGCTAAAAACCATTCAACAATATGACAGTTTTATGATGGTTCAAATTTTTACATTTTCTGATTGTGCCAAAGAGGTATTCTTTTTTCCTCCTTTCTTTCTCTCAAAAGGATGGTACATTGTGCCGGATATTGGTATATTGTGTTGACAGGATGATATTAAACTCAAAAGTTATTCAATAAGTAGGACACCTGTTGGAGAAAATAAATTACCTTTTTCGGCTGATTCTAACCATGAATAAGTAGATCTCTTTGTGAAGACTCTTTGAAGTTGTGTTTCTAGGCCATTGGGGCAACCCCTACATTCACCTAAGGCAGATTCATACTGTGTAATGGACTTTTACAATTTGTAACAGTAGCTGCCAAATCTTTTAGTGTCAAGAACAAGGGGACTGCCTCTTGTCATATTGTCAATGCATGTGAGAAGGAGTGACACAATATCAAATGGATCTCACCAAATACAGCTGTACCAGAGTTGCTAAAGGTTGTGACACATCAGTGACCATGCTAAAGAAACCTGGATTAAGGTTAAGTTGAAGGGGAGAGAGCAACTTCAGTTCTGCACACTGGAAACAGACTCCGGATTGATAATAATCCAGCATACCTGATTGGGGACTTCTTATAGAAGCAAGGTTTCAAGTATCGGCCGAAACCGAAACGACTCAGCCGAGTGGTATCGGTTTTAAGAGAGGCAGATACGAACCTATCAGAATAGGAATTGACCAATATGCATAAATTTTTCTTTATTTTATTATTGGTATCAGCCGTACCGACTCGTATAGGTTTTGGAGGAGAGTAATCCAGATCAGAAACCGATACTTAAACCTTGCATGGAAGTAATGAGAATACTAGGCACCTGATATTGGATGGCCAGATCAATAGGCATAATTTATGTTGATACGTTCTTTCCAAGCCTAATTTGAAGGAAGCTATAAGACAGCAAACCTTGAGTACATGTCAGAATTAATCAGCTGTTCGAGCACAAAATTTCATGGTCTAGCCAAATAAACAAAACTGAAATTTCATAGCTTCAAATAGTGGTTCGTACTAACAACATTTCAATGGGAACCTGATAATTGATGATTTGATTATCTTACATCCAAATACACAGGTATGCATTACAATAACTAAACCTTGTTAACTGAAAATTGATGATTTAGTTGTTTTACGTATAAACAAACGTACAGGTATGTATTACAATAACTAAACCCAGTTACCTCCTTCAATGACTGGACTGATGATTAGAAGTGTCTGCTCGATTTAAATGCTTCTTCCTGTATCTCCATGCTACCTGAATACGGGTTGCTGCAGGCTTCTCCAATATGGTGATTCATATCTGGGTTAAGTGAGAATTAGATTATTATGCTGGGTGTAAGGTCATTAAAAGTAAAGAAATTTTTGTAATGCTCCATGTCACATGATCAAGCGATGTCATATTACATGCTGATTGAATTACATAGAGGTGTGCACATGCATGTCATATTGCATGCTGATAGAATTACATAGAGGTGTGCAAATGAACACGTTTTAACAAGCTTTATTTGATGTGGTACATGTATACTTGAGTACTTATATCAAATGATGGACAAGCTTGAGGGTATCTCAGTCAGTAACAAAACCAATAAACGTCGTATCATATTATGCAAAAGCCATTTGGATCTTGTTTTGATGTATGTGATAAAAACAGAGGAAACAAAACAAACAAAAGAGAGAACAAATCACGATACAATATATATGTAAGTTCATCCATAGTAGGGCTCCATCCATGGGTGAAGGTCATCTGAAAGCTTCCATTATATGGTGAGCATTGCAAGTGCTAAAGTGTTCCAAAAACCAACCCCAAAGGCTAAAACCAAAAGAGAATACTTCCAAATCCCAAAGGCATGAATCCTAGATCCCCATAAGTACTCTGTCTAATACAACATATACCTCAAAAAAGCTATTCCATGCATGGTGTAAGGGATCGGAAGGGGACGATCCCCGAGTCAGTTCCGATCCGAGAAGAACCAAAAAAAAAAATGGATCGTCCGATCCGGACCAGGATCGGATGATCCATAAAAATTTTTTTTTTTTTTAATTCAATGTGGCCGTTCGTCTCGGCCGATCCCGAGCCGGGAACCGAGTTTAAACACTATGTATATGACTAACCTACATCATCGCTACACATAGATCATCATCATATGCCTTATCCCAATTAGTTGGGGTCGACAACAAGAATCCTGTTCCTCCATCCCAATCTATCAAAAACCATATCTTCAGTCAAATTACGAGTATGCAAACCCTTTTTGATTGACTCCGTGCAAGTTCTTTTGGGTCTTCCTCTCCCCCTCTTAGAACCTTCAATGATTTCTCTAGTACAACCGCTTCCGTAGGTCCTCGCTACACATAGATGCTTCCCAAAAATGCAAATGCAAATGCCAACGCATACACAACCGTTCTTATCCAAGAACCAGAATCAGCCTATACCTAATAGCGAATTCATTTGGCTGGCTAACACTTTCCAGTTTTGAAACTCAAAAATCATCTCCAAGGAATGGATGGTAAAAGTTTTATGCTAACCACTTTTGAATTCTAAATTAAAAATCCACTATGCTCAGGCTTGTAGCTAAACTGGCCGACATACAACATTGAAAATGATCTGAAGTAAGGGAAGACTGCTATTCACATTTTTTGTATATTGTTCTTATTAAACTATTTTAATAGTTAATTTAATAAAAAAAAGATAGAATAATACTAAAATTAATATTAAAAGTCTCCAAAATAACAATATAACGGCCGTCATAAAAGAATAACAGAAAATAGTACTCATTATATGATGTTGCAGGTCTAGAAAACAGATTCTTTAGTAAGAACTTGAAGATGGTTAGATGAAATTTCTGCTGCGGCCAACTTTAATCTTACTTCGCAATAATGATTAAGGTCATATGGACAGACAAATATGAATCAAGAAGACACATTGCTAAAAAGATCCTTTCGGCAAAATAGAATCAAAAAGGGAAATTGTACAACATGGACAATAGGAGGCTCCTTATATCATATCTTGTGTGACCTAACAAAAGTACCAAGAAAATAAATATTATATTCAATTAATCAATGGGTCAATAAAGGACAAAAGGAGATCTTAAACATGACTAATAGCTGGGAATGATCAATTGCAATTGCGATGGAAGGTTCCAGAAAGTAGATAAGCTTAATGATACAGTAGCATTAAGTCAAATCCACAATAAACATGATGAACAGAAAGCCCTCTTTCCTTCCCCGTAGAAATATAATTAACTAGTCCCACTGAAGTAAATCCCCTAAAAGGAAGAAAGTAATTAAAACAAGTCAAATATCTGTAGTGACAGCAACACCAATAGGCATGATAGTCCCTAATGACTTGAATTTCCACTTCAAGTTAACATAGAAAAAAGAAGAAGAAGAAGAACACAAACCATATTGTTACTTGCTTCAAAATCCAGGCCTAGAAAATTATAACAAAAATGTGGAAAAATTTCCCCTTTTCTTCTATATAAGTGATAGTAAAAATTCATCAAAAAAGCATTTGTGAAGCAAAAATCATTTTTAACATCTATTTGTAATAAATAAATACGTAGAATAACCATTTTAGTAACTCATATATCAACTTAAGCAATAGTTTAGACATCAAAATAAATAAGTAAACTATCAGAAATCATTTAATAGGTATTTTGGATGCTTCATTGGTGTGCCCAAGGATTTACAGCCCATTTATTTTCTCCATTAAACAGGTAATCATTTTGGAATCAAGAATTAATGCCAATAATACTAAGAACACATTAATGTCAAAATAGGCTTTTATTAAATAATACCCCCTTTAACTAAATAGGCTTTTACTAAATAATATTCATAACTTTCCTTTCAAAAATAATAATAATAATTCGAAGGGAATTCTTGAGTATTTAAAACACACAAACAAACACACTTGATGATCATAGAGAAGAAGCTGCAATAACTGACTCTGTAATTTACAGTACAAGAAAGTTAAATTTTCAGCTGGCCAGAATGAAAAAAGATTTCGTGGAGGTGAAACTATTCAACATGCTGATGCCATGATAAGTGAACATCTAGTAAACATACAATATTGGAGTTGAATGAAGGAGTGAATTAGAATAAAACAACCCACTGGAAAGACATATAAGTAGGGTAAAAGAGATCCATGCATACATCCTTTGGTGGGCTAACATCAGCTGTAGGCAAACGATACACACTGACAGATTTGGAATCTGGAGTCGGATCGTCAGAATTACTTCCACTGTCACTCTTAGGACGTTCAACCGGAGAATAATTTTTCCCTGCGAAGGCCCACCAAATATTGTGAATTCTTTATCGACTCAATCATGTTAAAGATTCTGAGAAAACCCAAATTATTAATCAAAACTGAAGTGTACTGTAAAAAAAAAAAAACAGCAAACAGTTGCACAATGGCTAGAAGAACAAGAATTTTTATTTTTCATGTAAGATCCTTCTAGAAAAATATGCTTTGGCCTACTTGGTTACAAATCTAAAAGGATCATAATATTATCTCACAATAAATCCATTTTTAATTCAAAAATATACCCGAGTAGAGTGCTAAAAGTCTGCGCCTCCGAATGCTCACCATCGCTGATCCCAAATTTCCTAAACACAATACAAATGGTTAAGTTAATGGTATCAAGCACTCAGAATGATTTGCAAGTCACCACAACTACACAAATTATAAGTTCATAACATGTAAAAGCAAGTAAGTTCTGAGGGGATACTACAACAGTATAAAAACAACTGGTGTGTATCCTACTCATTTTGGATATACTTTTTTTTTTGGTTAAGTATCTACCTCTAACAGTTAACCTAATCCATTCTGTAAAGAATGTTTACCATACACTGGTATTCCAAAAAGAAAAAATAAAATGAAAAGAAGCTATCAATCCTCAATAAAATGATCTTTGTACGGTATACAACAATCAAAGCTTAAAGATCACACCCAAACGAGTACCCATTTGGGGACACATTCTTTAACCCACATAGGCTAGCTCAACAAGCAGGCTCTTTAGGTAAAGAACTAGAGGCCCCAGGTTCGACTCCCCGGGCTTACCTGATATATGGTCCTTGTGGGTGGGGTCATGTATCCGGGGTTTACCCTGTCCCCACTATGTGGGTTCAGGGTTTCCACATCACCAAAAAAAAAAATACAAGATATTACTATATCTACGTTAAGGGAACAAAATGAAATGAAATGCTACCAAACTCTTATAATAAGACCTTAGGAGGGTGTTCAAGAACCAAAAACGGGAAGATCACACCCAAAACAAGTACTAGTATCTTAACACCTTGAGTTTGAATTCTGAACTAGTTATAGTATGACCTCGAGAAGAAGATGTCAGCTTCCCAAATCAAAATGTAACCCAGAATAGCAAGACAATACATATAAAAAATAATGTTCTAGATGTCGTATAATAAGATAATATGTCTCCATCGTACATCGTACTCAAGCAAAATAGGTAAATATTTCAATATGGAAAATCAAAATTGGCAATCCATGTTCCACTTTACTGACTATTCAGAATTCTTTCAGAACTCAAATTCTTTCTGGGAAACAGAACAGGGTAGCAAAACCTTAAACCCCATCAAATCAAATTCATGAAACTCAAAGAGGTAAGGCCATCATCAAGAAATAATATCGAAATGCACACACAACTTAAAAGAATTATAACTATGATATACTGATAGATACTCCCAAAAACTCACTAGGAAAGAGTTCCCAATCCAGTTTTCGTCAATACAAGTCAACCCACTAATCCGCCACCTTTCAAGGGAAAAACAAACAGAGTTGAAACAAAACAAACTCCATAGATAAAGAACAGTTCAAAACTTTCCAAAGCTTCCAAAGCCACAACACAGAAATCAAAAGAAACCCAAAAAGCTCACAGGAGAGGAAAAAGCAATCATTCTCCATACCCATCAAACAAGATACAGAAAACTAAAAACCCAGTGAGAAACCAAGCATACCCAAAGGGAAATAATGTCAAGTTAGACGTTTGGAATCTCAAAAAACAACAAAACAAGCTATTAAGAACAGAAAGACTGTTCATCCATACCTGAGAGAGAAGACAAAGGTGGTTCGGGTGGGGGAGGAGGGGAAATGGGTAAAAATCAGGGGTTTTAAAAGGAAATCTGGTAGAGATGTCAGAATTAGAAGGAAAAGGTGGCGAGAATTGTGAGGAAAGAGGCGAAGGGGCTCTTCATGCACCTACCACCTTTAGTTTCCATTTTCTCTTCGCTTTGTGTTCTATGGAGGTGGTGGAGCTGTTAAGAAGAGAGAGAAACTCTCTAGAGAGAGAGATAGGTAGAGAGAGAAGGTTCAAAGCCGGTGGGGAACGTATGTTTATAAGTAAATGAACGCATTGTCAAAAATACCCCTGATTCTTCTGAAAATTCCTAAATAACATATGTATATTTGCAAAACTCAATTTCCTAAAATACCCTTAATTTTGTTTCCCCCTTCTAACCAAAGACCTCTTCTTTTAAAACACAACTAGCAAACCCTCATTTTGTTAGTTGTTTTTATGCCAAAATTAATGTTTTTTTTTTCTCAAGTTAAAATTGAGTAAGAATATATTCAATTATACGATCGAATGGACACGTGTTTTTGCGCTTTAAATGAATCGAATGTTAGATCGATTAATCATTTTCACACAATTAATCATGTATAATCATTTCTTACAATCGTATAATATTCGAGTTAGATTCTAATCTTCATAGGACAGTTATCTTCTCTTGATTTGGAATTATTTTTCTAAATAGAGGTTAGAAATTTGTCAAAGAAGCAAAAGAAATGGGTATTTTAGTCAATTCAAAACTAGAGATTAATCTCAAATTGATTTGACTTCCTTTGTCTGATAGGATGATGACGGGGATAGTTTGGGCATTTTATGATAAATGTTGGGTATAAAAGACATAAAATTATTATTAGGCTAGGTTGGTGAATGGTGAGTAGACAAGTGATGTAGAGAGAGAGACGAGAGAGAAAGGGCTAAAAGCACCTACGAAGCGGTGATTGGTTGGACGGCCTGCCATATAAGCGTGCGGATAACGTCCGTCATGTCGCCAACACCAACACCATCTCACCTTAAACACCCTCCTTAATACTGCCAACTCCCAACGAAAATTCAACTTTCCAGTATAGTAATTTCATTAATTTTGAGATAAGTCTCAATTAAATGAGATATGCATGAGATAAAATGGAAATCTCATTAAACCAGAGATTACATTTGATTCTCAGCTATGCCATTTGGTTGGCTGAGGTGTCAGAGTTAAAAAAAAAACCCTATAAATGTATGCCACTTGGCATATATGCAAGGTTGAGTGGATCCCAATTTCCGCATGTGGAGGAACAAGGATGATTCGGTGAAACCACCTAGCAAAACTTGGCAAGTATGAAAAATGTTCCATATTTGCTCCATGTTACTCTTTTTGTTTGCCAGTGGAGTGGGACCCAAAATCTCGAAAAACGTGTACTGTACTCTGAATTAGGCGTGTCAAGTGTCAATGGGTTTAGCGAGTCCCATAACCGAATTCTATTATATGAGTCGGTTTTGGGTCCGGGGTTGTCATCCTTAGTCCCATGACCGAACCTGCAAATACCCGATTCTTACACGATAATTATTACGTTAATGTATATAAAAAAAATATTTATTTCATTCGTATTAATATTATTTTATTATCATGATAACAATCTCATTCCAAAAACCTAGATTGGTTTAAATTTAGATAGAATATTTGCAACCAACACATATTATACACCATTCAGAATATACCATGAATATTTAATACAAATAGGCATTTAAAAATAAAAAATTTATAGATTAACTTTTATTTAGTTTAAATTAGATTATTTAATTAATAATATAATTATTGATTGTCAAAATTTTAACTAGTGAATTATTTAAATATTAAATAATTTTTTATTTAATTTAAAATATCTTATCTTTAAATAATAATTATGAATTATTTACAAAACCCAATAGACCCGATATTTGATTCTTAACAGATATATTTCTTCTATAACATACCCGAAACCCAAACCCGGATCCTTTAAACGGGTTTCGTTCCATCGGTGGTACCCATTGACACCCCTGCGGTTAACAAATAATAATCCTAATTTGATCTAAAAATGTTAAATTTTCAATATAATTTGTGTGATTCAATTATCATATGCCAAATCCAATATAATTCTTAATCCAATTGAAATTAGATATTTGAAATTTCATATTCAATCGAATTCATATATACCATGAACAATATGAATCTAACCTATTTACAGGTCTACCACTAGATTGTTGTTGATTGTCATTTTTTTCAAGAATGTTATGTCCGCATAAAAATAGGTGATATGGGGGTCCCGAACCACATCATTATCTATTGGACTATCGAAATTGCATAAAACCAAGATTTGAGACACTAACAACTTTTGTTAATTTGGTTGAACCAGGTTCATCGGGCATCCCGGCAAACAAATTGAAACTTTGACGAGCCCATTTGGTGTCCCGAACTCATCAGCAAATGTCATGAGAGGAACTGAGATGAGCACTTTTCCCAAAAGAGTTAAAATTAGAGAAAGAGCAAATGCCGACGTCCTGGCCCGACAAATGCCGAAGCCCTGGCCCGACAAATGCCAAGGTCCCGGTCATCCCGGCATGGGTAGGAGCCCGAGTTTGTCGGGGTCTTCTAAACCCCGATAGGGGGCAAGGTGCTATCTTGCAAACCTTGTTCGCAATGGGGCCCATTTTTGACATATGAACGATCTGAAAATACCCAATAATTGTATGAATGTATCACCGGCATAGAATAAAATGCTAAAACTTAGAATCGTGCCCGGCACGACACAACTAACTTATGAATAATTGGTTAAGTCATGGACTAATTTTGTATATGTGATTTGCAGGAGTTCATTAGAGAGGAGATCTCCGCCTTGAGCGAGAAACCATCAGGGGTTTTTTCGGTTTACTTAAGGTGTGATAGACACGGGCACGGGTATCGTCAAGATCTGAATCGAACCTGACACGCCGACCTATGGTTTGATGAAGTTGAGTGACGATGAGTTGTGGCCTTTTGAGTTCCAATAAATAAATTACCATTAATGAGAGAGGATTTAATTGACCGTTAGGACAGATATTAGTTCAGTTGTTATGTGTTCATGTGATTGTTACCATGTTATTGAGGTGAATTAATATGTTTCAGTTACAAATGAGAAAGATGGTGACACTTGTCACCATCCTCGAGATTCCTTTGGCCTATATAAGCCTAGGAGGGTTTACGCCAAAAGAGAGAACAAGTGTGAAAGTGAGAAGACTATTTTCATTTCTCATTGTGCTCCACACTTACCTTAAAACTTAGGAGATCTCTACAGAGATTCTCCGACATACTTGAGAGAGATTCTTTGGTATGCTTGAGACAATGGAGATTCTTTGCATAGGGAGAGAGATTCTTTGACATACGTGAGAGAAAGAGATATGAAGTAATTGAGAATATTTGTAAGGCAATTCTTGAGGCGGCATCGGTCCGGACTTGAGCGTCTTCCTTCGTCGGGTTGTAGTTGTAGCCTCGGTTCCCCTATTCTCGATTCAAGCAAACGCTTCGGGAACGGCCGAATTATAGCGGTTTAGGCTCGAATCGAATCTGACTATCCCGAGCCTGAGACGTGTGGGAGAACACACGAGCATCTTCAACCTACGTGAATAGTGTTCACTAGAGTCGCACTTACATTAAATGGTGACTCAATTGGGGAGTTAGATCATTCAAACAGAGTTTCGTGAAAAGAGAGAAGTCTTTTTCATTTCTAAGACATTAAGTTCCACCTCTTTTTGAAAATGGTGAGTGAATTTAGGCAACACCGAACGCGTTCCACCTCCATTATAGCTTATAACGAGTCGCAAGTACCGAACATTCCTATTGCCAAACTAGAAGAGAATGCCGAGTCGCAATCGATCGAACAGACGGATGAATAGGAGAATTCAATGGACGAGTTGACTCAACTCATGATAGTCTCTCACGAGCTGAACAACTGTGTTTCTGAAGTTCTGGCCACTGTTACCCACCAAGCTCCTATACCACCTATTGTTGCTGAGGACGTAGGCAAGCAGCCACGTCGAGAAGCTGATCCTATCATCAATGGAGAACAACCTAAGGCCGAGGAGTATATTACTCTTACCATTGTCGATGCTTTGTTGAGACGTGAGAAAATATTGCTAGAGGAAAACGACAGATATTACGACTTTTGTCGTCCATACTCGGCATATATTCTTAAGAAGTTTTATCCAAATGATTACATCCCACTGAAGAAGTTTGTCAAATGTAACAGCGAGACGGGGAATGCCAAGGAGCACATCAACCAGTTCATGGATTCCCTCAACATGTTCGCTTCCGACAAGGAACTGCGACTTTGAGGATTCTCTTAATCCTTATCCGAAGATCCTTTACTTGGTACTCCAACCTTCTGCCGAATTCTATACACTCATAGGAGAAGACGATTCGTGCCTTTTTCCGAAAGTTCTTTCTCATCGAGGAGAGAATCACCATTGTACATCTTAGCAAGGAACACCAAAGCTCTATTGAAGGACTTTCCGACTTCGTCAAGCGATTCCACAAACTGACATTGAATTGCCATGAATATATTGGAGAGGACTGCCTAGTATAGCTCTGTATTAGTGGCATGAGCCACGATTATCATGCTTACATTGAGAATAATGACATCCACAAATTCACCAAGATCCTGGCCGCCGCTCGGCACTATTGGTGATGGGGGCTGAGAAGCAGAGAAAAAATAGAGAAAGTAAGCTGGACATAGCCATTGATGGCTTAGTCTGTCGGAAAGAAGCGGTCGGTGAGTGCACTATTGTCACATCCAATCTAGGGAATGCCATAATACATCCTTAAAAATGTCCATATGACTCTCAACCCTATCTCTAAAGGTGCTCAGCAATATAGAACATAAGTATTAACCATTAATAGTTCTAATAAATAATAATAAATATTACTTTAAGATTAATTAGCCATATGAGTTAAACTAACAATATAAAAGAACAATGAGACTTCTACCCAACTGCTCCTAACTAGCTGAATTCTTTGAGCAATCATCCAGAACCTGAAATATTAAACAAATGACGTGAGTTGAAAGCTCTCATGAGTAACCCCTTCAAAACCAGGGTATTTACTCATAAACATATGCTGCATGAAAATAAGTAAAGAGTATAGAATAACTGAATAAATAGTAGAAAATATCTAATTATATATTCAATACAAATATACATGCCACATAATACAATTCTCTCCCAAACTCACAAGGTCAGTCACAATGCATGCAAGTCTTCTCAACTAGTCAATTATATGATACAGGATGCTCAATGATAACATGCAAGCCAAGTGCCTCACTATCACGAACCAAACCGGAAACCTCATTGGAGATCCCATATTTGAATTCATAAAACACACCCCAAACAAAACTTGGGAGTGGATAAGCAATATCTAGCCAAAAATGGCTAAATAAAATGGATATTATAAAAGATATAGATTATGAAATATTAATGTTCTTAGATAATATCCATTACAATCAATCTTCAGACAAACAGTGAAAATTAACACGAGTCTAGTGTTTCCAAATCAATTCCTAATACTTATCGAAAATCAACTAAATAAGTACATAAGTTTTAGCGAAGAACTCTACTATAAATTTTAGTAAAATATCAAATGAAATCTTAGAAATGATTAATGTCTATAAAAAAAACCCAACAACAGAATATATCAAAATCATTCTAAAAGATATTATTAATGAATGATAGTAAGGAAAATATTACATTCAATCCAAAGTTAAACATCAGAAAACTAAATAATAAAAACTAAGTTCTATACTTAATCAAATCCCCTATAAAACATTCATACAACAGGTAATTCAAATAAAACAACTATTTATCTATTACATCAAACAATATAGATATTTTCATCTTCTTCTAGGCTACGTCTTGATCTTCATCCTCCAATTAAACTTCATCTAAAAGACCTGAAAGTGGTTGCTTAAAAGCATGAGCTACACATAGCCAGTAAGTAATTCAAGCCCAATATAATCGATGATCGAAGTAGGGCCAAAGCCATTCTTCAATGATATTCAACAATAGTAAACATATGAATAAGATGACATGTAATAAGGATGCTATCAAACAACAGCATGTATATGAATGAAGTGACGAGGATTGATGATGCATACCAACAATAGTAATTAAATGAGTGAAATGACATGAATCTAAAATGCTATCTAATAACAGTATATATGTAAATAAAATGATATAAATCAAGAATGCATGAGGTCAAGTCTTAATTAATGCATGATATGCACTTACCATATAAAATCACCAATGTGATCTAAACAAGAAGTCTAATCTCAAATGGAGTCTGTATGGATTCCACATAGACCCGATCCATCTTTAGGGCAAGATGTCATAACGGACCATCCCTCCCTATACAGGGTCATACCCAAAGATAAGATCATTTATGTCTAGTAATCGTTAAATGTTGGTTCCTTATATGATCTCAATCATGCTACCCAAGGATGTCCCATCAATGTGAATTCATCCCCCAATATATGGCAGAAATAACAGATTACTCTATGTGCGCAACATAGTTTCAAGGGGTTTCAACATATAGGACACAATCGCCTCACCTTATTTTCGATCAAAAGGATAAATACAAGGCATCACCAATGTGACTTTCCTAAGAGAACCACACATTACCGATCAACGATCAGAGCTCACACATATGATTTGGATATTGGGTCTTACCAACATGAGGTGCCCTCACCTATCACCTTTCCAGCAAACATAATTAAAAAGTTTAGGTCGTTACCCTCACACACAAGACAATCACACAATCATACACACGAAAATGATATGCTTGTTGTTTAGTACTCATACATTGTATGCCTTGTCTAACCCACCAATCAGCCCCCACAGTGTCTTCGCAAATCACGTGGACCATCACAGGGCAATTGAGCTAAAGGTATTATACGTGTACATTGCAGTTTTAAGTACTTTCAACCCACAAGGTATAACTTCTCATTTCCAATTTTTGTCAGTAGAACATATCCAAGCCAACTCCTCGAGATGAACTCCATGAATATATACAGATTACTAACAGTGGGTCACTCTAATTCAGTCGACTCTGACAGTCTGCTATCAATTCATGGCCTATTAGGGATCTATCCCCTCACCTATTTCATCACATGGGACATATCAGTACCTTCCACAATCTGCACACTCAGGTGCTCCAACTCAACACAACATTGCCCTTCGGACAAGGTAGTCATAATGCAACTCAAGTAGATTGATTTCCATTATTAATACAAGTTACACCAACATAGTATATCATGCTCATAGACATATAATTCATCCAGCAATCACATGAAACTAATTCTCATGATATAATACTACAACTATCATACCTCATAGGGTATACCACACACTTTATATAGTAGTTGTATGTATATGTAAATATATGCATATATTGTGAACATTCATCCCTATTCATAACCATATAGATATATTATCATAAGACCATCATTAAACTACTGCATAATCACATCCACACAATATTGGAAGTTAATCTCAATCACATTCACACAATCCTACATCCATACATTATAAACAACTCAAGTTGATCTTACATCCATTATTCATGGTATTTGAGTCAAGAGTTAGCTTATGAGTAACACATACCATTATAAGTAACAATTCATCACAAGAATATCATAACAAATCATAATATAGTAATTAAGTCATGTCATGGATAATTGGGAAACTCCTTTCCCACTATACTAGTGTCTGTAGGCTAATTTCATGGTTTAAGTAGAACTTAGGTAGAGGTGTGGGTATTACCAACTTACCAGTATGGTAATTTCATTAATTTTGAGATAAGCCCCAATTAAATGAGATGAGGAAAAAAGAAAGAAAGAAATCTCATTAAACCAGAGATTACAATTGGATTCTCAATTATGCCACTTGGTTTGTTGAAAGGTGTCAATGATAAAAACCCTATAAATGTATGCCATTTGCCATATATGCAAGGTTAAGTGGGTCCCGATTCCCGCATGTGGAGGAACAAGGATGATTTGGTCAAACCATCTAGCAAAACTTGAAAAAGTATGAAAAATGTTCCATATTTGCTCCACGTTACTCTTTTTGTTTGCCAGTGGAGTGGGACCCACAATCTTGAAAAACGTGTATTGTACTATGAACTAGGAGTGTCAACAGGTCCAGCAAGTCCCGGAACCGAACCCTAATATATGAGACGGTTTTGGCTCTTATCGGTTCTAGTTCCAGGGTTATCACCCTTAGTCCCATAATCAAACCCGCAAATATCCGGTTCTTAACGAGTACCCGTTAGGTACACGATAATTATTACACTAATGTATAAAAAAAACATTTATATTAATATTATTTTATTATCATGATAACAATATCATTCCAAAAACTTAGATTTGTCTAAATTTAAATAGAATATTTGCACCCAACACATATTATACACCATCAGGGGTGGAGCCAGGATTCTATTGTAGGGGGCGAGATTTGATTGGTTGTGTGGTTCTCAAATCCATAAATTATAAGAAAAAAACAAACAAATCATTGAGTACAATTTTCGGTTCGGTTTGGTTTAATCGAATCCATAACCGAAAATCGGACCAAATTATTCGTTTTTTCATTTTTCAAAAGATAATTAAACCAAAATGAAAAAAAAAAATGAAAAAAAAAAAAAAAAAAAACCCAAACAGATTTTTTTTCCGATTTGGTTCTTTTGATTTAGACCGAGCCAATTGACACCCCTAAATTGATAGTACGGTGTTTCATTATAGGCGAAGAATGCACAAACGAACAAACCATCTTTGTTGGCATACATTTTCATTAGACATTTAGCATCCAAAAACGATAACCAATCATCGAGTATTCCAACTTTTCTAGTTATCAAATACTAAGGTCCCCGGCATGCAGATGCCAAGGAACCATCCACTCAGCATGGGTGGGTGCCCAGGGTCTGTTGGGGTCTTCCGGACCCCAGCAAGGGGGTGCAGGGTGCTATATTAGCAAACCCTGTTCGCACTAGGGCCCATTTTTGACATCTGAGTCGTCTGACAATCCCCAATTTTTGTATGAATGAATCATTGGCATAGAATGAGATGTCAAAACTTAGAATTGTGCCCGACACGACATGTCTACCTTATGAATAATTGGTTAAGTAATTGACGAATCTTGTGTATGTGATTTGCAGGAGTTCATCGAAAAGGAGATCTCCGTCCTGTGCGAGAGCGCGTCAGGGGTATTTTTTGGCGTCCTTAAGGTATATGGACACGGGAACGGTTATTTGCGACGACCGAGCTGAACTTCGGCACACCGACCTATGATTTGACGAAGTCGAGCTACGACGAGATGTGGCCTCTTGAGTTAGAATAAATAAATTATCATTAATGATTGAGAATTTAATTGACCGTTATGGTAGAAATTAATTCAATCATTATGTAGTAATGTGGTTATTACCATGCTAATGAGCTGAATTATTGTGTTGCAGTTACCAATGAGAAGGATGGTGAGACTTGTCACCATCCTAGATATTATTCCCTTGGCCTATATAAAGCCTAGGAGGGCTTAGGCTAAAAGAGAGAACAAGTGTAGGAGAAAGAAGACTATTGTCATTTCTCATTGTGCTCTACACTTAGTAGATCTCTACAGAGATTCTCCAGCATACTTGAGAGAGATTCTTTGGCACACTTAAGAGAGAGAGATTATTCGGTATACTTGCGAGAGAAATAGATTCTTCACCATACTCGAGAGAAAGAGATAGTAGTTGAGAAGACTTGTAAGACAATTTTTGACGCGGCATTGGTTCGAACATGAGCATCTCCCTTCGTCGGGTCGTAGCCGCACCCTTTATTCCACGCTTTCTCAACCCGTTCCCCTATTCTCAGTTCAAGCAAACGCCTAAAAACGGCCGTATCATAGTAATTTAGGCCCATGTCGGATTTGACTACCCCGACCCTAAGACACGTGAGAGAACACACAAGCATCTTGTCTCGTGGGAGAACACACGTGCATCTTTGGCCTACGTGGATAGTGTTCACCAAAATCCCACCTTCATTAAATGTTGACTTCACTAGAAAGTTAGATCATTCAAACCGAGTTCGGTGAAAAAAGATAAGTTCGTTTTCATTTCTTTGGCATTTGTGAGAAATTAATTTCACCTCTTTCTAAACATGGTGAGTGAACTTACGCAAGTAACGAACATTCATGTTGTCAAATAGAAGAGATTGCTGAGTAGAAATCCCCTGCGTCGACCGAACAGATAGTCGGACAAAAGAATTCAATGGCCGAGGTGACTCAACTCATGACGATCTTTCACAAGCTGAACAACCATGTTTCTGAAGTTCTAGCGAATATCACTGCTGCCCACCAAGCTCTTCTACCACCTATTGTTGCCAAGGACGTAGGCGAGCAGCCACGCCGAGAAGTTGATCATGTCGTCAATGGAGAACAACCCAAGGCTAAGGAGTATATTACTCTTGCAGATGTCAATGCTTTGTTGAGACGTGAGAAAATATTGTTGGAGGATAATGATAGAGATTGCGACTTTTGTCCTCCATAATCGGTAGATATTCTTAAGAAGCCGTATCCGAAGGATTACATCTCACAGAAGAAGTTTTTCAAATACAATGGCGAGACAGGGAATGCCAAGGAGCGCGTCAATTGCTTCATGGATTCTCTCGGCATATTCGCTTCTGACAAGGAAATGCGACTTCGAGCATTTCTAAGTCCATATCTGACAATGCTTATACTTGGTATTCCAACCTTCCGCCGAATTCTATACATTCATAGGAGGAAATGATCCATGAATTTTTACAAAAGTTCTTTCTCATCGATGAGAGAATCAACCTTGTGCATCTTAGCTAGGAACACCAGAGCTCTAGTGAAAGCGACTTTGTCAAGCAATTTCACACATTGACATTGGATTGCCATGAATTCATCAACGAGGACCATCTAGTACATATTTGTATTATTGGCATGGGCCATGATTTACTGTGCGTGCATTGAGAATAATGACATCTACAACTTCACCAAGCTCTTGGAGGCTGAGAAGCCAAGAAAAGAGAGAGAAATCAAGTCGAACATGGCCTTGACGGCTCAATCCGTCAGAAAAAAGCGCTTGACGAGTGCACTATTTAATCCCACAAAGAAAAGATGAAGAGACGAATTGATCCTACAAATGGCCTTTGCGACTGTCTAAATCCAAAGGTCATTGATTAATAAGACCCGAAGACTGTCTAGATCCATGGGATATTTCTTGTATTAAGCCAAGGGGGATTCAACGAGTTAGAGATTATTTTTAATGTGAAAGATGTTACACTTCACGAGATTGCCACGGCATTACCATACATAATGAGAGATTACCCGTTTTGGCGAGAAGCTTTGCACATACCGTGTACCATCACACATAGGGGCTAGATCTATCGGTCTTTGAAACCTTGCCATCACCGGTACAAAAGTAATGTGAGAGGTTTCATTTTCATATTATAAATGTAATGAAAGAAAAAAAAAAATAGTAGTATATCATTGTAAAACCGCAAATGCAATACAAAAAGAGAAAGACAACAAAAAAAAAAAGACAAAAAAAGGAATGAGATCTGACAAAGGTCGTCTTGTATGACAGAGCTCATCAATAGTATGAGATTCAACAAAGGTCATTTGGCAAGACGGAGTTCATCATAACTATGATATTTCAACGAAGTTCATCCTATGAGGAGAGAATCATCCTTGCAAAGAGACACGACAAAGATCACAATGCGTGAAAGAACTTGGCATCATAAGAGAAAGCATGACAGAACTTGGCGAGAAAAGCACAAAGTCTAGGGGCTGCATGAAATATTCAGAGAATCATAACTCCATCTGCCAAACTATTCTTGTCACGACGACAGCTTCGGCAAGCAGATTGTCACATTCTAAACCTAAAAATCTCAAAGGAGTCCTCAAATTTAAGTTGTAACTCTTACCCCATATCCTTATAGGAGTGGAAAGCAATATTTAAAGCATAAGCGGAAGGAATTTCAATAGTTCTAATAATAATTAAGTAAAAGTACAGATTTATCATTACATGAAACTGAAAGAAAACATCTACACCTACTACATAAGCCTATCATCTAATTTTCCAAGTCCTTTATCCCCTTTCTCCATAGCTCTCGCTTTCATACTAGTCTCCCATGCCTTTCCTGAAAAATATGAATTCAACAAATATAAGCTGGAACGCCCGGGTGAGTAGACCTTTAAAGCATGGTATTTACTCATATCCCAATGTTATGAGAATCACACAAAATAATATAATTAATGATAGTAAATCAGTAAAATATGTGACTAAAGATGTATATGAACAACCATCAATCAATGTTTCATTCTCTCTCCAAACTCACTTTTGGTTTGTGTATCAATGGTCAACTTCAAGAATTTAAATGCCTAATTCTATATGATAATTATATCAAGTGCATCATACACAAGATACTCATAATAATATCAACAAAGACATAATAATGTAATGGTGCTATTTAGTATTCAAATATAAGTTCCCACCAGATCCAATCACAACTATCCAAGATGTCCCACAAATGTGAATTTCATCCCCCTATACAAGGTCATGATAGTGGATTATTCTATGTGCGCAACATAGTTTCTAAGGGCTTAGACCTAGAGGCCACAATTCTCCCACTTATTTTTTATCAAGGGAAAATATCAAAGGCATCACAAATGTAAAATTTCCTTAGGAAATCATACTTTTTAGAATAACCAACACAGAAAACTTATGATTCAGCTATTGGGCATCACCATGGTGAACTTTCCCTCACCTATCATCTTACCAATAGTCTTTTGAGGCATACCAACAACCGGTTCTCTCTCACCTTGGGTGAAATAATGTGTAAAGACCAGAAAAATACAGATTAAAAAGAACTTTTATATTAAGGGTAAAATAGTAATGAAACTCTTCACATCTAGAACCTAACCTAGGGTTATCATGGTAACTAATGTATAATTAACAATGTAAAACATAATAAGGGAATTAAGAATCATTAATATAAACTTTACAGCTTAACCATAAACTTATTAATTCAATTAACCTGTAACAGCCAAACAAGACCTAACACTAACACCTAATTAAGCTGGACTGAAGTAA
>JAUPMG010205842.1:0-23528 GCA_031762675.1 Pachysandra terminalis
ATTATTTGGGTTCTGTACTTATATGGGCATTCCAAGCTCACTGTAACCTCTCATGTTGCAGGTTGAGCTATGTCGATAATTGTTAGTAGCAGATGCAGTATGCCTCCAAGTTCATTAATTCCATTATGCTCAAGACCGAAGCTATCTTTCATGCACTGAACTTCCCAAAAATATACCTTTACCACCAATGATACCTTTGTCACGCCCCAAATCTGAGATATAGGATCTCGAGGATTCCAAGGAAATGGCCTTCGGATCCACCACGTGGAAATGGATATCCAACCACATAAGCAACCTAATCCTGATTGAATCAGAGTCTCAATAATATAATCAACAGCGGAAGTCTCACATAAATTTTAAACCAATAGCTCAACCAAAATACGTCGAGCTGTAACCCACAAAACAAAGTAAACATAATCTGAAATAACATATGTTACATGTTCTGCCCACTCGGGGTCAAACCAAAGTAATAAAAACTGAATAAAGTAAAGCATCATAGTCTTTAAAATCAAGCATCTCAAAGACAAAGTCTCCTCTCCAGCCAGCCAGAATCAGACGAACTGATTACCTGTGGAGTTAAGGGGTCAGCCGAAGCCAAGTAGAGAAAGCCAACGAAACTACAGTAATTACTTTTATGCATGCATAACAATACAATTGATTCATGCATTTAAATCGTCATATAATATCACAATCATATGTGTATCATACTTATCATCATATTAAAATTCACATAATAAGTATGTATATCACAGTCATCATATGCAACCTCTTTACACAAGGAAAACCATACAATAATCATATCATCTCAAGTTAACAGTTCACGAAACACCATAGTCCCACTATGTCAATACTACCCACATGATCCCATCATGTCTACCCAGAATCAACATAGCCTCACTATGTTCCACAACAATCATACATACACATGGCCCCATCATGCAACACAAATATACAAGTATCACATCAACTACATAGTCTCACTATGTTCACAAACAAACACCATATGGTCCCACCATGCTATGGCCAATCACCACATGGTCCCACAATGCTACGACCAAACATCCACAAGGTCCTACCTTGCTATGGACAATAACCACAAGGTTCTACCTTGCAACGACCAATGTGACCTAATCACAATCACAATCAATTCAAACAAGTCACAAATGATAATGCACCACAATCACTCAATCATCATGTGCAATGCAATGCAAATGTATGATGCAATTATGAAGTCAGATGAAGTGCAATGCAATGTGGGAGTAATCAGGCCTAGCCCAATCATGTGCTCAATCCAACTCACGACCATATGATCCATCCTTTAAGGAACTTGCACCCACAATAGCTCCCATTCCTATTCCTTAAAAGACTTGCACTCACGATAGAATACACCAGTAACAACTATTCTTTTAGGGACTTTAACCCACGGAGGAAGCCACCTATACCTTTCCTTTAGGGACTTGCACCCACGGTGAATACACACATGTATCAGTAACCCATTCTTTTAGGGACTTGCACCCACGGAGGAATGCCACCATTCTTATTCCTTAAGCGACTTGCACTCACGATGGAATACACCAGTATACTCACATTCCGTTTGGGGACTTGCACCCACGGTGGAAGCTCACCTATAACAAGACCTTTCCTTTAGGAACTTGCACCCACGGTGGAAATACATCTGTACAACCTTTCCTTTAGGGACTTTCACCCATGGTGGAATACTATATATACTGATCACTTCGAAAGTGGACCTTCGAAAGAATGCTGGTCAGAGGTCCATCTCAAGTAGAGCCTCAGAAAATATATACTGGTCACTTCGAAGGTGGATCTTCAAAGGAGTACCAGTCTGAAGTCAATCTCAAGTAGAGCTTCAGAATACTTGTTGAACACTTCTAAGGGGGTCCTTCAAAGGAATACTGGTCTGAAGTCCATCTCAAGTAGAGCTTTAGAATACTTGTTGAACACTTCAAAGGTGAACCTTTGAAGGTATATTGATTTGAGGTCCCATCTCAAGTAGGCCAAAATATATAATGAACACTTCGAAGGTGGTCCTTCGAAGGAATGCTGGTTTGAGGTCCACCTCAAGTAGAGCCTCAAAATACGTATACCGGTTACTTTGAAGGTGGTCCTTCGAAGGAATGCTACTCTGAGGTCCATTTCAAGTAGATCCTCAGAACATATATATATATATTGGTCACTTCGAAAGTAGACCTTCGAAGGAATGCTAGTTCTGAGGTCTATCTCAAGTAGATCCTCAGAACATATACTGGTTTCGAAATAATACTCCCAATAAAAGTGGGATTTCGAAATATTCTAATTCAGAATACTTTTTGAACACTTCAAAGTCGAACCTTTGAAAGTATGCTGATTTGAGGTCCCATCTTAAGTAGGCCTCAAAATATATACTAAACACTTCAAAGGTGGTCCTTCGAAGGAATGCTAGTTATGAGGTCCATCTTAAGTAGATCCTTAGAATATATACTGGTTTCGAAATAATATTTCCAACACAAATGGAATTTCGAAATATGCTACTTCACCGATTGCACATTGAACGAATTTGCCATGTATCCCTTTCTAGTCTATCATCGATGAGAAGTTTCCGATTGAGACACAACCAATCAAATGACGTCAATCCTTGGCCCACATTGGATATTCCAGATGTGATTCCATCACAATTGTGAATTTTTAGGAAGGTATACTCCTAATATAAATGGGTCTTCGAAGAAATACTTAGAGTTTTGAAGGTAATGTCTTCCTTATTTATAAGTTCGAATGAAATATGTAATGGATCCTGCCAAATGGCACAATATTATTGGATCAAATCAATTTTCAAATTGACTCATCATCATTAGCCTCGTTCACTTAGCTCATGCTAATTAAACACATTGTAAGTGCAATACCAAGAGCCAAATTGTCATATGCATTAAATGGGTACTGAGTTTTTGCAGTGGATGTTGAGTCATAAGGTGAGTCGTCACTATGCCTTTTCATGTAAAACTCATATCACATTAAATGTGTGTGTTGAGTTGTCATTTGAGGATTGCATGGCTCATGCATGGCTTGGCATCCCGAGGAGCCACAGTTTGAAATTCTAGGTGGTTTAATCATTTCAAAATGAAATGTATAAATAGAAGGAAAACTCATAAGACCCTTGATCATTTTACCTTGTTGCTTTGTTACCTTCTTTACTTCTTTCAAACTCCTTTTACTCCCGAATACCTCGTTCTTTCTTTCTCATATTTTCTGCTTGTTCAGATTTATGAAGAACCCTTGAGTTCATGCGTTGAACCAGGGAGTGAACTGTCCTGAGAGTCTTCCAATGATTGAGTTTCGCCTGTAGAGAAGAATGATTCGGAGTTGCAAATTCCTTATATGGACTCTAAGGAAATCAACGGGAATATTAGCCGTGTTTGGCTAACTCCTTACTTCAGGGCTACTCAAGATGATTTCCTATTTATGCTGTATGCTGTAAGTCTCATATGGTGCAGAAGTATTTTAGCAAATCCAGTTTACGAGGCAAAGCTAAGAAATCGGGCATTTTTAATGCCGTTCGAGCCTCTCTTGCAAAATGTTTTAGAGACAACGAAGATCTTAAATCCTTCTCTCTTCGCTGGAATTCACAGTCCTATACTTTTGTGACAACTTTTGGGGAAATAACCCCAACTCTCAAAGACATTTGTGTTCTATGCAATCTTCCCATTGTGGGCAATATTCATCCTGTCCACATTTCTTTATCTCGTGATGAATTTGTGATACAAAAGGATTTGATTGATGGCTTAGGATTTGCGAAGCGGAAAGGTGCGTTAAGGAAAAGCGCTTCTGGTTCATCCTGTATGGATTCTCGTCTGACCATCGCAGGGTGGATTCATTACTTTTGGAGGGAAGAGTATACGAAGAGTAATTCGAACATTCTCTTCACAGTTGTAGGTGTAGGTAGAAATAGCCCTATTTTCTTTGAAACCTTTTTGTCTTTTTGGTTATCTCACCTTGTTTTAGAAAGCTTCCCGTCTGACAAAGTTCAAGAGAAAGTATTCCTCATGGCCATCAAGTTAGCTCAGGGAGTCGAAGTCTCTTTAGCTCCCTTATTTTTAGGGAGTTTATACGAAAAACTTTGCCCTTCTGGCGGTTGATCTGGCTAGGTCAAGAGGTCTTCGAGTCATAGAAAAGGTTATTGATACCGTCTTCCTTCAAGTTTTCCTGTGGGTGCGATATCCGAGGTATGCTCCGGTTGAAATTGGTGAAAACTCTGTAATTCGAGATGTGGGTAATTCTCATTCTCATTCTATTTTCTAGGCTAAACAATCTTCGAAGGTCAATGTTGACCTAACAAGTGTATTGGATAAAGAGAGTGAATTCGAGTATTGACCTTATACTTGAAAGATTGGATATGTTGATCACTCTGTATTGAGGAGTTGAAGATACTTCTTTGTCTGTAGCTTCTTTTTGTCTTCACTCCCAAACTTTCAAGATTATCTGGTGACCATTCACTATGGTCATGTCCTTGCGATGGTTGAAGCTGTTTAGCCAACGCTTTTCATTATCATCCTCACAGGGTGTTGAGGCAGTTTGGGTTGGATCAGACTATTCCCATAGTAACTCCTACTGTAGTTCCTTCTCCTCGAGATGCAGGTAGAAGATTTTTTGTACCAGAAGCCTTGGAGTGCACTTGGGCTTTTAATGATGTATTCCTTGCCACTCCTTAGAGAAAAGGTGGGGCTTCGAATTCTTGTAAGGAGTTCTGGAAATTGATACTTATCGAGCTTGTTTAGTTTGCCAAAGGTAAAACTTAGCCTACTGAACAAGTGGTCCTCTTTAGGGATACAAGACTCAAATATTTGAGTATGACTAGTGCTCCTTTAAAGGATATCTCTATGCCGGCTCCCTATGTGTTGTACCCTGATTCTTCAATCCGGGAACATGTCTCGAGCCTTACCACTCATGAAGAAATACCTCAAAAAGGAGAAGAGGAAGAAGACGAAGAAAAAGAATCCGAACAATTAGTTCGTCCTTCAAAGAAAAAATGCTTAAGTGCTAGGATTTCGAGCAGCAAAACCGTGGGTCACAAGTCTTCAGGTAGAAATGTTCATAAGTCTTTGACTAGTCATACTTTGAAGACTTCGAGCAGTCCGAATCCCAAGCCTAAACCCTCGAGTGGCTAGGCTTCGAAAGGCAAGACTTTACCACCTCGAACAGTAAGTGAAACTTTTATAACTCTTCATTGAATTCCTTTCATTATTTTAGTCTTGTCACTAATCAATGTTTTTATTGATAGAGTGGAGAAGGAAATAAAGGTAATCAAATTGATGACCTTTTTCCACATTCTGTTATATTGCCTGAAAAGGCATTTCTTCTTCGAAAAACTATCCTTTTTTTGGCAAGACCTTATGATTGCTTCCCTTATATCTTTACTTTGAATGCTTAGCTGATGACATATTTCAATTTATTCCAATAGGAATAGAAAAAGGTAAGAAAGGAAAACAAACTGTGGAGTTGATTAGGCCAAAACCATTCCTTTCAACAAGTGAGATAGCAACACATTCTTCGAAAAGGAACTTACTATCATTGGTAATCATTCTTTCTTTAAACTTCATTTTCTTATTCTCCCTTCTCCTCTTCCGTTTTTTTATTCTATGCCTCAAATGTTATAGCAACTCGTATAGGCCTATCAGGAGATTCCTAAAGAGCAAGTCGATGTTACTACTCCTAGATTTTGAAAGAAAAGAAAAAAAGATGATGAGAAGTATGTCCAGACTCAAAGGAAGAAACGCGAGTTAGACAATGTGGGGCGAATTGATGTTGATCTCATGGCCTTCGATGCTCTGATGAATGAAATTTCAATTTATAGAGCTCAAGACAAGGCATCAAAAGAGATTAAAAAAGAAGAAGAATTTTCAAAGGATGTAATGACCTAAATCCTTTATTAAAAGGGTGCCTTAATTGATATTAATTTATGATTAATTATAGTACATTTTATTTGGCATCAAACCACATATAGTTTAAGGGTGTATTTTATATTTAGATTTATTATTTTGGGATCCCTAGTGTAATTATTATGTCTATGGGGTAATATCAGTAATTTTAGAAGTTGTATTCTAATTCTTCATGTACAAGGATATGTGGAATTGGGGAGATTTGTGTGAGGAGAGAAAGGAAGGAAGTTGATGTATATCCTTCCCTTCCCATCTCGAGAGGAAACGTTTGATCCTTTGGAGAGATAAGATTGAAAGAAAAGGGTTCAGAACTAGAAAACTAAACCCAAGCATCCATTGTTGCAGTGCCAAAGGAAGAGAAGAAAGGAAGAAGAAGAAGGAAGAGAGGAAGAATAGAAGACCTTGGTGTTATTTGAATCAAGAAGATCAGATCAGGTAAGTTAAATCTTACTTTATAGTCATTTTATGAATTCAAGATGGTCATGTTCATGTTCTTGATTGTTTATATAAATTTTGGTGATTGCTTGCATGAGATCTAGTTTAATATAAGAAAAATATCATTGGGTATGATCTAATATGTTCTACAATGAAAACCTATAGATATGAGGCCTTTAGATTTGACAAAATTGGATTTGGGGATCATTGGGAAGAAATTCCCGAGATTTGGAAATCCCTAAATCGTACCCCGTCTGCACCCTATTGGTACACCGGTGAGGCCATCGACAGAGACTTGTTTTTAGGCTAAAAAGGGCAATCGGTTGCCACCGTTACTCCGGTGAGGCTACCGACAGAGGCTTATTTTAGGCAAAAATTTCCCATCGGTAGGCACCGGCACACCAATGGACCTATTGATGAGACATACAGACTGACTCGGGTTGGACTTTAGTTTTGGAATTGATGTGGACTCGTACCATTGACATAGTAATTGAATTTTCAGACTTAAGGTAGATCATTGGCATTATCTTGGAGTTCCATGATTGTTTGGTACCCATTATTCACCTTTGGACTTGATTGTGGTTGAAATTGTATGGATACTTGATAATAATCGGTTGCATTCATGTTAGGCTTATGTAGAATGTTAAGTGAGCCCGGGAAATGGAAAATACAGGGTTTCCTTTATAGGATTCCTATGGGTTGACTCTATACCTTGTGGGTTGAAATCCCCACTTAAACTAGGGTAGGATTCTTGCAAGCTCCTATGCGGGTTGGAATACCTTGAGTAATTGTACACTCTAAAATTAGCATTGTGGTTGAAAATTCCGAGAGTAGCATCTACTCTAAATTATCACAATGACGTCCTTCTACTATGGGTTAGTGCCCAGAACGAAGAGGGGACATTTGGCTGTTCCTTGTGGCCTATGCCCAAAATTTGGTTTGTATTGTATTGGAAGTTATAAGGGCACTTAACAGTCTATATTTGCCTAGCACATTCATTTGCATATCACCATTGCATTCATTGTTTGAACATTCATTTAGAGCATATGCGTGATTCATTCATTCATCTCGTATCATCTTTAAATTCATCATATTTAACAATTTGTATTGCACGCTTGTACTGTTGAACTTGAATTGACTCTATTGATATCATAAATGGTTGGATGACTGTTTGATAGACTTACTGGGCATTCATAGCTCACGCAACTTCTCATGTTGCATTATGAGAAGGCTGATGGACTAGGACTTGGATGGGATTTGCCATACTTTTATTGTGTATTGCATTATGTAGATTAGGGTTTTGTGAGAACTTGGATGTAATAGCTTTAGTTAACTATTTAGTTTAGTTTAAACACTTTAGGGGTCATGTCTCAGCTGAAGTCATAGACTGTTGGTTTTGAACTATTTATTTAAGTTTTAGCTTCTGCAATTCTGACGAATAAAGGTATCATTTATTTTTCATTCCTATAGTTTGATATGGCAATCCGCGTTTCAACAAAGGAACCCGAAGGTTGCACTTCGAGATCTGTACGATCCCATATAGGGAATCGTGCTATAGGTTTGGGGGTGCGACAAATTGGTATTAGAGCATAAGGTTTGCTCAAAATAGGGATGTGAGAAGAATAGAGAACCTAGGTATCACATAGAAATCTGAACTTAGGATGGAGGAACATAGAAATCCAATTAGGAATTGTGTGTTGTTTGCCAACTTGTGTGCTGATTGTATTGATGTTCTAGCATGTTGACCTGCTTATTCTAACACTAGATAGAGAATACTGTAGATTCATTGTTTACCTTGGGTGTAGATGGCTGGAAGGAGAAGAGCTACTACTGCTACTACTAGAGAGGGATTATCCTTGGGAGCTAGGGCTGATGCGGATCCTCAGCTAGCAAGTGTATACCAGATACTAGGAGACATGGAAACTATGCAACGGGACCAGTTGGAGCGTTAAGCCGTGACAGATCAGAGGAGAGTTGCAGAAACTTCGATTGCATGGTTGGAGAGGTTTAAAAAGCTTACTCCACCTACTTTTGAAGCCTTGGGAGAGCAACATCTTGCTCAAGATTGACTGTTACACTTTGAATGAGTCTTCCGGACCATGGGATGTCCAGACGGCCAGCGAGTGTCCTTAGTCACTTTCATGCTTAAGGGTAAGGCGCTCCACTGGTGGGATATGGTGGAGTGGAATTCGACTACAGTCTTGACATGGGAGCAGTTCAAGACTCTGTTCTTAGGTACCAACCTACCAGCAGTTATCTGAGGCAGATGGCGTCAGATTTCATGCGACTAGAGCAGGGCACACACTCTGTTGGCCAGTATGAGATGAGGTTCGCTATGATGTCGAGGTACGCACATCACGTGATAGCGAGGGAGGTAGACAAAGCTGCAGTGTTCGAAGAGGGCCAGCGACCAGCCATACAGTCCAAAGTCGTGTCGCAGCGACTCAGAACGTATGCCGAGGTTCTGGAATGCACCTAATATGTGGAGCGAGACATGGACAGAGTTTATGTACAGTAGGACCAGCCCAAGAAGGACAAAGGTCGTTACCAGCCATATCAGCAGAAGCAGAACAATGACCGATGTTAGAGACGTGATGATAGGCTAGCTATTACACCACCAGTTGACGCGGCAGTTTTTGTTGCACGTGATGCTCAAAATCAACCAAAACCACCCCAGGACCAGTAGTTCATATGCAAAGTGTATTTCAATTGTGGCAAAGAGGGCCATCTTCAGTATGATTCTAAGTTTCGAGGAGAGAAGGTAAACCAGCCCCACCTAGACTAAAGTAGAAGGGCAACGCTAATGCCTTGACCGATGCAGACATTCCTCGAGACGACAAAGCTACCAACGCTGTGGTAGAAGGTACCATCCATCTATTCCATACTTCTGCTCGTGTGTTATTTGATTCGGGTGCATCACATTCGTTTATGTCTAGTAGTTGCATGTTATTCTTGGGTTTACAATCCAGTAGTCTAGACAATCCTTTGTGTATTGTTAACCCAGTTGGAGGAGCCGTTACTCTACACCGAGTATGTCGTGATTGAGTGATAAGAGTAGGTGATCTCCACCTAGAAGCAAACCTGGTAGTGCTTGACGTGGTTGACTTTGGGGTGATTCTCAGTATGAATTGGCTCTCTGTTTATCATTCCAAGGTGAATTGCTTCGAGAAGTCAGTCGTATTCGATCTTCTTGGAGGGCATCGTATGAAATTCCTTGGGAATGAGAAGGATGCCTGCCAGTCTGAATTTCTTTTTGTAGGGATGGGGATTAGAAACTAACCTTGGAGGACATCCCCACTATTCGAGACTTCGGCGTGATTTTTCAGGATATTCCGGGGTTATCACCTAAAAGGGAGGTAGATTCTGTATTGAGCTTGTGCTTGGCACTACTCCAATTTCACTTACGACTTATCGGATGGCTCCGATTGAGCTACGCAAGTTGAAAGAACAATTAGATGAGCTGAGTGCACTAGGGTTCATCAAACCGAGTACTTCTCCTTAGGGGTACGCCTATTATATTCGTGAAAAAGAAAGACGAATCAGTTCGACTTTGTATTGACTACAAATAGCTAAATCGAGTGACTGTGAAGAACGAGTACCCACTACCGAGGATCGATGACCTATTTGACCAATTGAGAGGAGCCCAGTTCTTCTCGAAGATTGACTTGAGATCGGGATACCACCAATTGTGGATTCGAGAGGAGAATATTCAGAAGATGGCCTTTCGTACTCGATATGGGCAGTGATGCCATTCAGGTTAAATAATGCGCAAACAACTTTCATGGACATGGTGCACAGGGTTTTTAGGCCTTTTCTAGATCATTTTTTCGTCATCTTCGTGGATGACATTCTGATTTATTCGAGGTCTAAGGAGGACCACGAGGAGCACTTGCGGATCGTATTACAGACGTTATATGATCACCAGTTATATGTCATGTTGGAGAAATGTGACATCTGAAGAGATGAAGTGAGATTCCTTGGTCACGTAGTACCCAGGAGCGGCATCTCCGTGGATCCGGCTAAGGTTGAGGCAGTTCTCGGTTGGGAGCGATTGAAGAACACAGCAGATATTCGAAGTTTCCTTGGTCTTGCAGGCTATTATAGGAGGTTCATCGAGGGATTCTCAACCATTGTAGCACTGTTGATGTAAGGACCTAAATCCACTAAAGGTTGCCCGCATTTAATGATTTGAATTTATACGATGTAATGGTGATTTGTTTAGCATATATAGTATGATTGAATTATATTATATGGTTTAATGTAATATAAATATAAGAGTAGTGGTTATTGTGATGTTATAAAGGATTTGGGGGCTGATTGAATTACAAAATTCAATCAAGGCAGATTGCGTGCGATCAACGTGCAACCAAGCAGTTATGGAAAGAGTTATGAATATGGTAGGAGTGAGATTTAAAGGGGAGAAGGGTTCCATTCTCACCCTCATTCTTACTGTGAATCCAGATCTGAGATTATAGGGAGATTTAGAAGCGAGAAGAAAGGAGAAGAAAACCTTGGTCAAATCTGAAGTGTTGGAGCATCCCCTTGTTGCAGCCGACGATTGAAGGAGAAGAAACGCCTACGAGAAGCTTTTCCCAACCCTAGAAGAATCACAGGTAAGTTGCTAGAACATGTATAGTTTTCTTATTGGGATTTGATTTCAGTTTCTAGTTTTTTCTTGGATAGCGTTGATTATTTATATGTGTTTGAATCCTCATTAAAAAATATGTTTAAATTATGTGTTTAATGTATGAAGATGATTTTGATGTTGTGGAAGTGTTTACATGTTGTTTGGACTTGATTCAGAACCTAGAAGTTCAGATTTCAAAACCCAGAAAAAACCTAGAATTCGTAGCATTTTAGTAGAGTTGGTCCATTGAACACTCTACCGACAGAGACCCAAAATCAGTTGAAAATGGGTATTTGGCAGGCGTCGGTACACCGACCACTCCACTGAACCTCTAAAACATCACAGATACCCTTCGGTCCACCGACCACTCTACTGACAGAGACGTATTTTTAGTTCATTTTGGATGTCGACAGGCTTTGGTCCACCGACCAGTCTACCAAGACCCTGTGAGTTGCACAGCAGTTTGTGATTTTGAGGATGGCCTAGGTGGATGATGTGGGGCTTCAGCCATTGATTGGTATTGGATTTCGAAAGCAAGATTAGACCTAATGGCGTTTAGCCTACTTGCGGGGAGTCAATCTTTGTGTTTCGAGGTTATTGTGACCATCATCTTACCTTCGGTTTGATCCGGATTGGTTGTGAAAGGTTTGTTAATTAGTTAAGTTGTTTGCTCTTGTTGTGATAATGGAAAGGAAGCTTATGATGGTTCGCAATCAGATTATCCGTGTGTATGGGCGCGCGGATAGCTTTTTTCATTGATATTCATTTGGTGTCCTAGTTTAATGCATTACATACTAGGCTGATATCAAGTGATAAAGTGAATTGGGAGGTGAAAATATACGAAGAAACTACTACAAAGCCTCCAGTTGAGTTGACTATATACCCATGGGGTGAAAGGGCCCACTTAAACTAGGGTAGGATGCCAGAGACCATCCTATATAGGTTCGCTAGTCCTCGAGTATGTTACACTCGTAAATTAGCCATATGGTAGCCTTCATGTCATGGGTTAGTGCCCGAAACAAAGAGGGGACTTCCGACAGTTCCTTGGACCATGTCCTAAATTGGTTATTGTTGTTGGAAAGCTTCATCTGAGGTTCACTTATCAGGAGGTGTTAGTCTTAGTACATTCATTGAGCATCCATTTCATTAATTGCGTATTGTTCCTCATTGCATCCATTATAGGACATGTGATTGACTCATTCATCTCATTTCATCTCATCTCATATTAAAAATACATCATTATTGTTATTATGTTATTGCTCTATTAACCTTGTGATTTGATCTCCATAAGAGGACGGGTGAGTGTTTCATGCTTCTTACTGGGTATCATAGGCTCACATAACTTTTCATGTTGCAGGATGAAAGGAGTGATCGTATTAGCTTGATTGTTGCTGCTTGTTGGCTTAGATGCTTTCTCTCCTTGTTGCTGGCTTATATTCCTGAGGGAGTTGACATTTTGACATTTTATTATTTGATGTAATAATGGTGACGTTGAACCTAGATTGGATTTGATTTTAGACTTGTGGATCTTGGCTTAGCTGAAGCCAAGGATCGTGTTTTTAATTGGTATGTGCTCTTTTGTTGATTTTTCTGTAGTATGAATTCTGCACTCTAATTAAATGGTTTAATAAAGGTATCTTTTACTTTTATTCTTTCTTGTGGTTTGGTAGCAATCCGCAGTCCAGTTGTGGATCCGAAGGTCTCACCTCGAGATCCGTGCAATCCTTCATTGGGAATCGTATCACAGGATCTGGGGCGTGACAGTTGACCCGCTTGACAAGGAAAGAAGTGAAGTTCGATTGGGATGAGAAATGTGAGTAGGCTTTTGAGGAGCTCAAGAAGGGATTGACCTCAGCCCTAGTTTTAGTTGTACCTGTCGCTGGACAGAAGATGGAGGTTTACACAGACGCATCCTTGCAAGGCTTGGGTTTTGTGCTTATGCAAGATGGTCGTGTAGTGGCTTACGCTTTGCGACAACTGATGGTTCATGAGTGCAACTTTCCTACTCATGATCTTGAGTTGGCCCTTGTTGCCTTTTCCTTGAAGCTTTGGAGGCACTATTTGTATGGAGAGGAGTTTGAACTGTTTTCAGATCATAAGATTCTGAAATACATCTTCACTCAAAAGGATCTCAACATGCGCCAGAGGAGAAGGTTGGAGCTTGTTAATGACTATATCACGACACTCCATTATTGTCCGAGGAAGGCAAATGTTGTAGCTGACGCATTGAGTCGTAGACCCCGAAGGGTCCTAGCTCAGTTGATGCATCGGGAATGGAGACTACAGGAAACCTTAGTAGACTTGGGAGTTCAGCTAGTGAACCAGCAGAGCGGTGGTTACCTTTTTAGGTTGGTAGCCAGGCCATCGTTAGAGCATCGTATAGCATCTTGTCAGAACGATGACCAAGATCTTTTGTTGTTAGTAGTCAATGACGTTAAGCTAGAGTAAGTGGTAAACTCAGGCGGACTGATCAGATATCAGGGTCGCCTTTGTGTTCCATAGGAACAGGACATCAGGAGAGAGATATTGCAGGAAGCACACAAGTCCCGGTATTCCATTTATCCAGGAGGTACCAAGATGTACCGAGACTTGTGTGTGAACTATTGGTAGCTGAGTTTGAAGAGATATATTATGCAGTTTGTGTCGTGGTATCTCACGTGTCAGCACGTTAAGGTCGAGCACATGAGATTAGCGGGACTACTTCAGCCTTTGCCTATAGCGGAGTGGAAGTGGGAGCACATCACCATGGACTTCGTAGTCGGTTTGCCGAAGACACGCGGTAGCATGGAATCAATTTGGGTAATCGTGGATCGGTTAACCAAATCAGCCCACTTCTTACTAGTGAAGATTTCAGCTTCAGCCAAGAAGATCGCGAGACTATATGTTCGAGAGATGATGCGACTTCATGGCGCATTCCTGTGAGTATTGTGTCGGATCGTGGTTCCTTGTTTACGTCAAAGTTTTGGGAAGGATTGTAGAAGGCTATGGGTACACAGTTAGACCTTAGTACAACATATCACCCTATCATATCCTAAACTTGAGAGATCTTAAAAGAGTCCCTAATAAGTCTGAAATATAACTCTCACCCCATTTCAAATAGGAGTGGTAGTCAATACATTGCCAAATAGTGACATTATAGTTGAGATTAATACCAAATAATTCAAAACTTTAAGTCATTACATCTCAAACATAACAAATAAAACATACCAGCGGAAAGAAAACAAATCCTTAGTCTCATGCTCAATCAAATCTCTCTGAATAAAATATACCCAAACAATGGCTAATAAAAAGCTTTGGCATGCAAGCCAGCAAAAACGAATAAAATCCCTATTATAGCTCCTAATTAACTTCTTCGGTAAAATCAACAGATTCGTCAAAAAAGGTTCCACGGCTTGGTCGCCATAGTCTAAGTCATCCTTCTCTAATGTGCCTGAAAATATGGTTGCTTGGAAGCGTAAGCTACACTTAGCCAGTAAGTAAACAAGTCTAACATGGTTTATAATTTAAGTAGGGACGATGCCACTCTTCAATGGTAATCCATATAACAGTAAATAATGAGTAATGAGATGTATGATGAAATAAAGAGTAATATGAACAAATTATGTGAGAGAACATTAGTATGAGTGAATATGCATGAATAGGATATGCTGAACATGTATGGGGTCAAATTTTAAAGTATGCATGCTATGCTCCTATAAGAAATCACCATGTGTGATCTAGCAAACAAGTCTAGTATGCAATGCAATTATTAAGTTGTTTGAATGTTGGTATATAAGTTCCCACAGACTAATCCTTCCTTGAGCAAGATGTCTTCTCGAACCATCCCCCTATAATGGGCCATTCTCAAGAATAAGATATTCCATGTGTGCATCATAGTTTTAAGGGGCTTTGACCTAAAGGGCACAGTTCCTCCACTTACTTGTGATCAATGGCAATAAATCCAAGGTTTCACCAATGTGAACTATCCTTAGGGAATCATATATAGCAATAAGCAACCAAAAACACTCCTTTATAGTCCATGGGACCAATAGATATATTGGGATAGCTAGTCCCTCAACTCCAGAAATATGTATGTGCAAGTTTCCTCACCTATTGTGATTTTCAGATGATAATAATCTCTGTAATAACCTTAAAAATCCAAGAGTATGGATTTACATGCAAATGTTTGACCTATAGACCAAATCCATGGTTATAAGGCATCATGAGGTGCAAGTGATATGTTGCACATTAACTAAGCATTCAATCCATGTGTACAAGGTGTATAACTAATTAACATACTAGACAGTAATTGAACATGGAATAATAAGCATAACAAAATATCATGTCAACCAATCATAGGCAAAGAGTCCATAAGAATATGAGTATAGTAAATATGCATAATTGAGCAAAAGTAATGTTAGAATCAGTCTAATGAGTTCAAAATACACATGTTCGTGAAATTCCAAGTCAAACAGACCATATTGGTCTTTTCGGTGAGCTGAGGGGTCACAGAGTTGATTTGGTGTACCTTCAACGGCCTCTCGGCGAGCTGAGGTAGTCATCGAGGGTTCAGGGTGGTTTTTGGGTTTGGGTCAAATTTTCAAGCTCGGCGTGCTTTGGCGGGCCGAGTGGGGTCTCGGTGTACCATCCAGGGGCTTGAAAATGCTTTATGTGACGCTCGGCGTGCCGAGTGGGTCTTCGGTAAACTTTCCAGTGACCTATATATCATTCAAAGGGGATCTGCGATCCTTCGGCGAGCCGAGGGTGCACTGAGGGAATTCTGGGTGTGTTTGGCAAGGGTTCGGTGTGCCAAGGAGGCGGCCGAACTTCGCGAATTGGAATATTTGGCCTATTTTTGACTCCTCTTCAATTTTAATCAACAAAACTTCTTAAGTAACCCTCCTTAATTTTGAATTTCGCACAAAAACCAATAAACAACCATTAGTAAACATCATTAAATTAATACTTACTAAATCTACCATTAAACTTTGAAAACCATGATGAAAACTTTGAAAACTACTTCATACACTCGAAAGTAACTTTGAACACCTATTAAACCTATAAACTAAGTTATCCTTGAATATTTACCTTGATGTTGAAGGTTGGAGTAGAGAATTACACCTCTTGATTCTTTTCTTCTTCTTCTTATTCTTCTTCTTCCAAGTGATGAATCAATCTCCCAAGATCTCATGCATATATAGGCACTTAGGAGCTCTAGAATTAGTAACTAAGAACTTTTAATCTTAACCATTCATTGGGAATTCTTAAATCACAGCCATTAGATAGATTTCCCAATCCATGTGGCTTATTTCTAAGTTGGTTATGTTTCTATTTTAAATTCAAGAATCCTAGTTAATTACTAACTTTGTTTTGTAGAGAATTCTTCTAATTGTGAGCTTTTAGATCTGAGCCATTAATTGGATATTGGAATCTCTTACAAGAACTTAACCACGCATTTAACTTTAGAAGTTATGAGTGTGTGTGTTGTAGCTTAGTTTCCTAATTGTACAACCCACCAATCACAATCAGTCAAAAGTCAAATAACATGGCAGTTACTAAAAATTTTAAATTAACCCCTAACTTTCTAGTATTTACACATAAGCCCTATTAATTTCTTTGGGTTATTACACACCCGCAGACAGATGGCCAGACAGAGAGGGTGAACCAAGTATTGGAGGACATGCTTAGAGCTTGCGTGATGGACTTTGACGGTAGTTGGGAAGAACATCTACCTCTGGTAGAGTTTTCTTACAACAATTTCCACTCTAGCATTGGCATGGCTCCATTCGAAGCGTTATACGGTAGACCCTGCCGTTCACCAGTTTATTGGGCAGAAGTCGGGGAGAACTTTGTTATTGGACCAGATCTTGTACAAGAGACGACAGTCAAAGTGAAACTCATTCGCGAGAGATTGAAATCAGTACAGAGTTGACAGACAAGTTACGCGAATTGTAGGAGGAGAGATCTAGAGTTTGCAGTCGGTGACCATGTATTCTTGAAGGTTTCCCCTATGAAGGGAGTGATAAGATTCGGCATGAAAGGGAAATTAGCACCACGGTACAGTGGACCTTTTGATGTACTAGAGCGCATCGGACATGTGGCATATAGAGTTGCATTGCCACCACAACTTTCAGCGGTTCATGACGTATTCCATGTATCACTACTAGGAAAGTATAAGCCAGACCCAACACATGTACTAGATTGGAGCGAGTTGCTGCTTAGAGACGACGTATCCTATCTAGAGCAACCTATGAGGATTTTGGATCAGAAGGATCAAGTTTTGAGAACCAAGACCATACACTTAGTGAAGGTTCAGTGGGACATCATGACGAATCTGAAGCTTCATGGGAGTTGGAATCAGACATTCAGGAGCGTCATCCAAAGCTATTCACGGATTGAGGTATGCAATTTTGAGAACGAAATTCTTTTAAGGGAGGTAGGTTGTAATGACCTAAATCCTCTATTAGAAGGGTTTCTTAATTGACATTAATTTAAGATTAGTTATAGTGTATTTTCGTTTGGCATCTAATCATATAAATTGCAAGTTATATTAGCATAAAGGTGTATCTTATATTTAAATTTATTATTTTCGGGTCCCAAGTATAATTATTATGTCTATGGGGTAATATTAATAATTTTAGAAGTTGAATTCTAACTTTTCACCTACAAGGCAAAGTGGGATTGGTGAGATTTTTTTGAGGAGAGCAAGGAAGGAAGTTGATATATATCCTTCCCTTCCCATCTCAAGAGGAAACAATGGATTCTTTGGAGAGAAAAGATTGAGAGAAAAGGGTTCAGATCTGGAAAACTAAACCCTAGCATCCATTGTTGTAGTGCCAAAGGAAGAGAAGAAAGAAAGAAGAATAAGGAAGAGAGGAAGAATAGAAGACCTTGGTGATATCTGAATCAAGATGATCAGATCAGGTAAGTTAAATATTACTTTATAGTCCTTTTATCAATTCAATATTTTCATGTTCATGTTCTTGATTGTTTATATGTATTTTGATGATTGCTTGCATGAGATCTAGTTTAATATATGAAAAATAGCAGTGAGTATGATCTAATATGCTCTACAATGAAAACCTATTGATTTGAGGCCTTTAGATTTGAAAATTATTGGATTTGGGGATCATTGAGAAGAAATTACCGAGATCTGAAAATCACTAGTTTGCACCCCGTTGGCACCCCACCGGTACACTAGTGACGCCATCGACAGAGACCTATTTTTAGGCTAAAAATGGCCATTGGTAGCAACCGGTACACCGATGAGCCTACCGATGAAGACTGAAAGACATATACCCATCGGTAGCCACCGGTACACTGGTGAGGTTCCTGGTCGAGGCTTGATTTTAGGCAAAAAGTGCCCATCGGTAGGCACTGGTACACTGTTGGACCTACCGATGAGACACAGATTGACTCAGGTTGGACTTAGTTTTGGAATTGATGTGGACTCGTACCATTGACTTGGTAGTTGACTTTTCAGACTCAAGGTAGATCATAGGCGTTATCTTAGAGTTCCATTATTGTTTGGTACCCATCATTCACCTTTGGACTTGATTGTAAGTGAAATTGTATGGATACTTGTTAATAATCTGTTGGATTCATGTTAGGCATATGTAGAATTTTAAGTGAAGTGGGGAGGTAGAAAATACAGGGTTTCCTTTCTAGGATTCCTATGGGTTGACTGTATACCTCGTGGGTTGAAATCCCCACTTAAACTAGGGTAGGATTCTTGCGAGCTCCTATGCGGGTTGGAATACCTTGAGTAATTGTACAGTCTTAAATTAGCATTGTGGTTGGAAATTCTGAGAGTAGCATCTACTCTAAATTAGCACAATGGTGGTCTTTATACCATGGGCTAACGCTCGGAATGAAGAGGGGACATCCGGCTGTTCCTATAGGTTTATGCCCCAAATTTGGTTAGTATTGTATTGGCAGTTATGAGGGCACTTAATAGGCTATGTTTTTCTAGCACATTCATTTGCATATCATCATTGCATTCATTGTTTAAGCATCATTCATCTCACATCATCATTAAATTCATCATATTAACTGTTTGTATTGCATGCTTCTACTATTAAACTTGAATTGACTCTATTGATATCATAAAGGGATGGATGACTGTTTGATTGACTTATTGGGCATTCAAAGCTCACGCAACTTTGCAGGTTGCAGGATGAGAAAGCTGATGGACTAGGACTTGGATTGGATTTGCTTTGCTGCTGCATACTTTTATTTTTCGTTGCATTATCTAGATTTGGGTTTTGTGAGAACTTGGAAGTAATAGCTTTAGTTAACTATTTAGTTTAGTTTAAACTCTTTGAGGGTCATGACTGAGCTGATGTCATAGACTATTGGTTTTGAACTATTTATTTAATTTTTAGCTTCTGCAATTCTGATGAATAAAGGTATCATTTACTTTTATGTCCTATGGTTCGATATGGCAATCCGCGTTGAGCAATGGAATTCAAAGGTTGCACTTCAAGATCTGTGCAGTTCCACATAGCGAATCGTGCTACAGATTTGGGGGTGTGACAAAGGGTATATCGGTTCAGAATGAAGCTCCAAAGACTTCAGTTTAAATTTTTGATTCTTCGGATGATGAGGAAAAAAAGAAGAAGAAGAGGAGGAGGAGGAAGAAGTAGAAGAAGAGGAAAAAGAAAACAAAAATGAAGAGACAAAGAAGTGAGGAAGAAAATCAGGCACTAGCTGATGTTCAAGTTCAAGAAGAATAGACCTCAAAGGAAATTATAAGAGATATGTGTCACGGAACAAACCAGAAACCTCGTTGGAGATCCCAAATTTGAATTCGTAACTCTCACCTCAAACAAAGCTTGGGAGTGGATAAGCAATATCTAGCCAGAATGGCTAAATAAAACGGACATTATAAAAGATATAGATTATGAGATATTAATGTTCTTAAAATAATATCCAATACAATAAATCTGCAGACAAGCAGCAAAAATTGCCACGAGTCTAGTGTTTTCAAATCGACTCCTATTGTAAGAACATGTAAAAACCTTAAATAGAAAATCCTAAAGAGGACTAACGTCTATATGTGATCAAATATCAGAGTAGCAAGATATAACAGGAAAATCACATTAAGGGATGATAGTAAGGTTAAGATGTACATTCAAATTCAAGGAAGAAACTGCGGAAAGAGAGTCGGTAAAATGCAAGTCCGTATTAAGTTAAAGTCCCGATAAAAAATACAACAGGAAATTTAAATAAGAACATTACTAATCGATTACATTACATCAAATAACAACGAATGTCCTTTTCATCTTCTTTCGGGCTCCATCTTGATCTTCATCTAATATACCTGAAATGTGGTTGCTTAAAAAACTTCACAATTACGCATGATTAACGTAGAGTCAAGTCATTACTCAATAAATCCAATTCACACAACAAACAATTTAATTAGATGAAATGAGATGCATGAGGTCGATTATTGTGCACTTATTTTACAGAAATCACCAAATGTGTTCTAACAAGCATTCTAATTTGAAATGGAGTTTGTGGGTTCCATGTAGAGTGATCCATCTTTGGGCAAGATGTCTTAACGGACCATCCCTCCCTAAAAAGGGCCATACCCAATGATAAGATAATTTTTGTTGGTTCCTCATATGATCTCAATTGTGTTACCCAAGTATGTCACCCAGATTCCATCCCCCAGTATGGCAGAAGTAGCAGATTATTCTATGTGCGCAACATAGTTTCTATGGGTTTCAACCTAGAGGACACAAGCGCCTCACCTTATTTTCGATCATAGGGACGAATCACAAGGCATCACCCAGAACTTCCTCATAGAACCACACAATACCAAACTACGTGTTCATATGGGGTGCATCAGATGCATTAACAGTTATAAATACATTATTTATCCCAATCCAACCTTCATATTCATCAACACATGTAGTCCATGAGGAGGCACGTATAATAACGATCGCACCGACGTTCACATAACATCATACTTGATAAGATTAATTGATCCTAGGTTACATGCAAGGTAAATTATGTTTAATTGAAGAGCATACACCACACATTTCTTGTGTTACCATACCAAATTCACTAACCAAATCATAGTGTGAACTACATTATCAATCATACTAGAGTGTATATTTCATCAATTCCAATCACAAATCATGCTGTGTATCATCTAACAAACATCATAACACAAGGCTAAAACCTCAGGTTTGGCGAGGTGTTTGGTGCACCGAAGCCTGCCTTAGCGACCTGCTCGGCGGACCGAACTGAGATTCGATGACAAAACTAGGGGACCAATATTCGGCGCCCTCTTCGACGCACCGAAGCCAATTTCGGAACATGGAACCAATTTCGGCGGGGTGTGTTCATCTTCGGCGACCTATTCAGCGAGCCGAACAGTCCGCCTATGGCCCAGAATGTGTTCGATGACCTGTTCGACGCGCCGAGGAGGCCGCCGAACAAACCAAAATCAAGGGGGTTTTATCTCCAATTCGAAATACAATCAAGGGGAAACACGAATATGCATTGCTAATCAAAAAGCAACAATATACAACCATAAAATGTGATACTAAACCAACATTTAGGTCAAGGTATTCCAAACCATTCTTTAAACATTCACAGGCAAGTATGAACTAGGAAGTAGAGAGAGATGAACATGAGTCTACCTTAATCAAGAATAAAAGTGAAGAAATCTACTTACATTGTTGAAGAAAATGCAAGTAACCAAGCAAGTCCTCAAGCAAGCCATCTCCTCTCTCCATCTCCTCCAAACCCTCAAGCAAGCCAAGAAAAACCAAACAAATGGGAAGAGAAATGCATGAGATTCTCTTTCTCCCACTCAAACCAAACCCTATCCTAGTGTCTCCATCTTGGCCCTCCAACAAAACTACACCAATCCTAGCCTCACAAACACAACCACTCTAATCCTATCCTTACACCTCGTCCAAACAAGATCAAATCTTAACCCTTGATTGAATGGTGGGTGGGAGTTGGTAATACCCACTACCCACTCCCACTCTCCTTCAAGCCAAGCCACACAAACAAACGCACTTAATCTAAACCACACAAACAACATAATGCTCAAATAAATCAAGGCCACACATCACAACTTGATCTAGATGATCAAACACACAAAATCACACATAAAAAGGGGCCATGCTACGGTGTGTAGCACCAAGGCCAAACCAAGACAACATGCACGATCGCATGGTCGGATCTAATCTGATTGGCGATCCAACAAAGGGAAACAATTATCACATAGTTCAAAATAGAAACATGCATAAATAGGAAGGGTAAAGCAGCAACAACATTTATTTTTTATTTAATTATTAAATTAGGTTATCTGACTAACTGCTCCTGAGTCTAACAGGTTGACCTAAATAGTTTTAATGACTTAAGGGATTTCTAGTGTAATTTATATGATTAAGGATTTTAAGTGTTCTAATATTAATTACTAAATGAAATAAAATTGTAAATCTCATTAAATTACTATTTTACCCTAAGATTCTCAGTTAATATTTTTATGGATTATTCAGGTTATCAGAATATGCCATTGGAGGCTCAGAGTGAGATCGAAGTCCTTCCTTGGACTAAGGCTCCTACTTATTTTGAAGGTTTTGTGTCTAAGACAATTGCGATTTCAATTGTCGTACTTGAACTTCCTCCCCCTTCTGGGTCATCCTCAAGTGAAAGGATATTTCCAATGTTAAATGCTTTATCCTCCACAGAATCAGTTGTAGGTGCTTTTGTTACCCCTCTCTCTTCAGAAATTCAGACAACAATGATGATTCCTTCTACTTCTGAAATTTATGCTGTGATTATGAATATCATTTCTTCTTTTGAAGTCTCTAATATTGCAGATATTTCTAGGATTCAAGAGTTAATATGGAGATCGCCGAAATCTCAAATACTTTTGGGGTTAAGACTTCAGTGCTTAAGGCTTCGAATACCGTCATTCTGAATGTTGATATTTCAGATATTGATAACTCAAGAGTCAAATTCTCATCAACAGTTTCAAGAATAGAAATCTGTGAGATTAATGCGGAAATTACATGGGTTGCAGTCTCCGACGAGATTCCCCTCACTTCAATGGTGGAAATAACTCCTTCAGTTGTTAGCAAGCCACAAGAAACTATTGACATCCCCTATTCTACTGGCAATTTTGAGCTAAACATAGCGAATATTTCATTCATCACTTGCTCGGGAATATCTGCTTTCCTTAGTCAAAGGGCTATTTCTACTACTTCACAGTTACCACTGAATTGAAATGTTAAGGTGTGCTTCCTTAACTCAATTTTCTGCATATCCCATCAAAGCTGAAATCCAACAAAAGTGCATCAATTCTTCAATATAAACATATAAAAAAGGACTAATAATCATTAAGCACAAGTCTAGAAAGTGCAAGTATTGCATACTTATCACATCCCCAAACCCCAACTTTGCTAGTCCTCAGGCAAAGGAAAAAAAATAGAATTAATGCCATTTAATATGTACCCCTGTAATTCACATTATAAATAAAGTTCTGAGATTATAAACCATATCAACCAAGAGATCACTTATTCAATTCAATGAAT
>JAUPMG010205951.1:0-23527 GCA_031762675.1 Pachysandra terminalis
AATATTTTTATAATATATATTTTACCCCTAAACTTTCATAAGCACTTAAATAAATGTATTTACCAAACGCTATTTTCATCAAATAAGCAGTTTATTGTTGCTGTGGATAAGTGCTCCCATTGAGCAACTTATCCAACGAGTGCTTATCCATACGCAGCCTAAGAGAGAGAAGCAACTTAAATGACTTGAGAATAACCATGTCAAATTTACATTCAGAAGAAAATGCACTGAAAACATGTAAGATGGCTCAATGGAAATCATGTTCACGAGGCCATGAAAATTTTATAAGGGTATCTTCTAAGGAAAAAAAAATGTTCTGGTACAATCAAAAAGAAACGTGAAAATGCTCAAAAACATCATTTCTTTCTTTTTCTCTATTTCTTCTCTTTTCCATTTTTCCTCCGATTGTTTTCCAGTCCTGTCACCTTATTGTTCTTCCAGTGCAACTCTTAGCAGGAAGATTATTTAGTAGGGGAAACCTACCCTCTTCAGGTTTTCAAAATTTTCTGCACTCAGTAGTCTAACTATGCCCTTCAGCTTATAAACTCCACGCTTGTAGGATAGTTAATCAGTTTACCTTGTGCCATGTGACTATTGAATTTTTTTCATGAATACAAAAACTGTTGGGTTGTGTTGCATATTAGATAAGACTTGAACCCTGATATTGTGTAGGACTTGATTTAGGAAGTGATGTGTGTTTATTGCCTAGGGACCACAGTCACCGCATCCAAGTAATGTGGTATATAAGTGTTTGCAACCCCATTGGCTAGTGAGCTTGTGGACACCTCATGGACACGAGAAGCCTGTCAATCCCCCCAAGGCCCACCCAAGAGGATTTAGATGGCAGCTATGGAAAAGCTTATACATGTTATTAGTGTTATATAACATAGATGTGCACGCGAAACCAACCAGCGTGGTTGGTTCGCACCCGTGGGGTCTAAACCTACCTCTTTACACCCCCTCAATATGGTGTAAAGGATAGGCCAATCCCGAATTGGATCGTCCGATATAACTCGGGATTAGCTTGGTCCGAGCCACGATCCATGACCGAGACTGCAAAAATTTGAATTAAGCATGTCTCAGTCCGAAAGCGAAACAACTCGTCTGATTCGGATAAGTTGTCTCGGGATCGTCCGATACACATCATTTTTAATGTGAACATTGACCACATTTGAACTTTGCATTTTTAAGAAGAATGGATCTCAATTGAGGTCCATTCCTCATTAGTTGAAATTTGTTACCTATATATTTAATTTAGCATTTTCTATGATTTATATAAATGTGACCAAGGTTAATTGCATACTTTGATTGATTGCTTGAATGCAATAACATGCTTATGTAAAATGCTTTTTAATAAATTTTTGTACACTTATTTTAACTAAATTTGTGTATATATAATTTTTCTGATTTTTTAAAATTTTACCTGAGACATGCTCTGGATCGACCCATATCGAGTCCTAAAACCATGCACCTCAAACCAGTTTTCTAACTTCACAAATACATCAGTTGTGGACCCAACTCATAATAGGCCATTTCCCACTTGATGAAATGTGCCAGTCTGTTCACTGTAATGGATCTGAAACAGATATATACCATCTACTTCCAACAACTTTTACCAGAGAACAGAAACTTCTAGAGCTTTCAACTAGATTTTCTTCTACTCTTTCTCTACCGGTTTTATTAAGAAAAAAATTGGTGTGCGTAGCTCTTGCACTACCTTTAGTGCAAAAAGATTTGAGCATAAACTGGTGTTATTGGACAGCTATCTCCTATGTGGCCTCTAAAGGTCGACTGTGTAACTCCTTAGAGGTTTGAGGTCCATGACCTCTTTACTAAGAATCTCTTTGCTTGGTATCAATGGACTATGTATTTTTGACCTTCCACCTATTTGATATTTGGATTCAAATTATTCAATTCTCAACCTGAATTTATAACTTCATATTACATCACAAACAAGAAAATACATTTGCATGTACCGTATGTGTGTATGTATAATCTAGGAATAGGATATATGTCAATTAGATTTTGACTCACTTAAAACAGAGCATTGCCGACCAAAAGATGCATGAAAAACAGCATGATCCAAAACAAAACCTAGGGAATGAGAAAGTTCCAAATGTAGAGAATTTAAACTTCCCAAGATATTCTTTGGAGGAAAACCATCATTATCTGTCATTATGAAAGTCACAATTTTCTCCTTTCCAACAGTAAAAGTACAAAAAACATTAAGCAATTACACGTAGAAGTCTAGAAATTTCAGTAATGTGAGTGTCAATTCCCTCACATAGGAAATTTGGGCATCAGCTGTTGTTATAAAATAAGAAAAGAGAACAATTATACACATGAATAAGATTATAGTCATGATGGAAAGTAGAAAAACTGAAAGAAGGAAATATGACTAACTTGGTATGTAAATGCTCTGCCTTAACCTTCATGTCTCCATTTGGTGAAAACACTTTGTGCTTGAACAACTTTTTTCATTACTGCACAAGAGGTCAGGAGAATAAAGCCAAACTTATACAAATAAGTAATAATAAAAAGTAATACATGTGCATCCAAAGTAGCAAAATAAGTGTTCCATTATATCTGTAATAAAAGCATATCTCAAATCCTCCTTTAGGAGAGCCATGTATCTGTAATAAAATAAATAAATAAATAAAATAACCGAATTCCTCTTTAGTAAAGCGGGAGCTCAACTATTGCAAGGGTTACTGATGCAGGAGCTCTTTTTGTGCCCTAAAGCCCAAGACAAGAAGCCTGTGACAAAGCCCATTAGATACCGGCCAGACCCAATTCTGTGGTCTGATAATATACTTATCATCACACAAAATTGCACAATCTGAACTAAAGAATTTTCATAGCTGCAGGGTTCACATTGGTGGTATACTCCATTTAAATTCATGCCGGTCATTCCCACCAAAGTTTGCTCATATCTGTGAGTTCTGATTAGACCCCTCAATGGTTTGGATCATGATCCAAATCCGATCCGATTATAATGGATTCGGTATGATATTTTCAATCCAAACTCCGATTAAGATTCGAATCCGAAAAACCGATTATAATCAAATCGAATATGAATCTGTATAAATCTGATTCGATTGTATAATTAAAACTCATGTATTCTTTTTTGATAGTGTGTCACATACTATCATTATGTATGAATAGTGTTTCACATAACAACATATCCATTCAATCACATACACTACTTTTATATATTATAGCTACGTGGTATCATTACTCGTGATACATAATAACATTACCTTGTAAATGAAACCATAAAAAAAAACTAGTTTCCAACATTCTTCTCTTCTAGACTTGGATTTTGCACATACATTAGTTGATATTCGGATCGAATCAGATTTTGGATCCTAACAGAATTCGAATAGAATTTATGAAGATCCATCAGATTTGGATTCGAATTCGGATCTAGTAGAATTCTTAACAAATCAGATTCGGATTCAGCAGAATCCGCTTAGAATCCGATCCGTTTATAGGCCTAGTTCTGATTCAGACCCTCTTCATAGCTATATTATATTTTACGGAAAGTGATTTGAGCAAATTCCAGTTTCGTTTAACAGGAAACAGCCTGCGTTTTGGACTACACCTGCTCATTTATAAAATAGTATGAATCATGACTTAGGCGTAGCTAGAAAGGAAAAGTTGAGTCCCATTCATCAAAACAGGTTTGTGTTCAATCACTTCCCTGTTTTATTTTATGTTGAGCACAACTTAACAAATAGTTCTTAAGATAATCTATGCACAAGAACAGAAAAAAAAAAAGAGAGAAACGAAACCTAAATATTTTCTGAACACAGAATGCGAGGAAGAACTACCTCAAACGCCTTGGTTTGGCCTTTCGTGATTTGATTACTGGCAATGCAGCTTTTGGTAACATCACTGGTGAACTCATCTGGGTTCTTCCCATCGACGATTAAAGTAAACCGCAAAGAAATATAAGAACAGTGAATTACAGGAGAGATGGAGAGATAGCAATCAAAGACCTACATGGGGATCTGAGAGTTGCAATTCTCGGCCAATCTTTGCATCGCGTCTGGTTCTGAAACAACAGCTTTCCTGCAAAACTGAATCCTAACCTCAACATATCTTCAAATCCAAACCCAAATCTTAAAAAAACAATAATAATAATAAATATATATATATATATTCTACCAGAAGAACCGTTTCCCGCCATTTCTTGCTGAAACCTAACTTCAACACATCATCCGCTGCTGCATCGTTGGATTGGGAAATCCCGCCATTTCTCGCTGCTGTACACAATGAACTGGGTGACGAATCCGTTTCCCTCCGGCTACTCATCCACCGTCTCGCTGGTAGGGCTGTAAGTATGACCGAGCCCGCCCGAACAAAACCGAATAAGAGCCCAATCTCATGAGCTATTTTGGGTCGGTCTGTATTCTTGGTCTACTGATTTTAATTTGGACCGAATCAATACTTTGTAAAACTCGGCCCAGCCCTCCCTACAGCCCTACTCGCCTGTGCTATTCATCACTTACTGCAGACAAACAGTTCAGTATGTTTTTCTATTTGATTTGAATGACAATTCGGTCCAGTGTTGAGGACTTAGGACTCACAAGTTAGGCCAGGCTCGTTTATGCCCGACGAGACTGGCCGATATTTTGGGCCACTAGGTTTTTTCAGGCATGAATGAATAAAGCCCAAACTATTTATGGCCAGGCTTTGTCTACGCATGTTCTAAGCCGGTCCGATTCGATTTTAATTTATAAGCCTATATGTAAGTTTAATGGTTTCATGCATATTTAAGGTTAATTAACCGAAATTCTGAATTTATTTTATTTTATTTTATTTTTTTTATGAATGTTTTAGTGAAATGTTGAAAAATATATATCAAAATTTATAAATTGTAAGAATTTTTCACTAATAAAATAAAAAATATTATAAAAAAATTCAAGAATTGAGTTTAAATTTGACCGGGCTCGTGATTTTCATGTTATTTTATGACCATAACATGATGTCATGGTCCCTTAATTTTTTCGGGCAAAAGTAAGTTTATCATTCCGACATCATGTCATGCAATGTCCCATGAACGTTTCCATCATGTATACAGTATCATCTAAGATTTTTTTGGTCTGCTATGTCTCTTGCCTAACCAATCACACGATGCCATGTAGGCATTAATGCAACTGACAACCAATCATTAATCTTTAAAATCCTAACACACATCTAACCCTAAACCAGTTTCCACCTTAATCGGAATAACAGGTTATCAATTTCATGGACGTCGTGTGATTGATGCTGGAGGAGACATTACAGGTAAAAAAACAATACGATTTTCTTTCCTTTTCGAGTCGAGAGACAAATTTGACCACATGCTATATTCGTTTGGTTGGCTAAAAATAGCTTTTCGAGTCGAAACAAATTTGACCACAAGCTATATTGGTTTGATTGGCTAAAAGTAGCTTTAAACAAGTTGATCTTATTTTTTATTTTTACTAGTTAAACAAATTGAGCTTGTCGATGTTAGCTAGCATCTTCTACATTATCGTCATCATAGTGTTTAAATTCGGTTCCGACTCGAGTATGGATTCAAGTCGGACGTTCTTGAGTTGGGTCGCTCGATTCGTATTGAGATCGGACCGAGTCAATGTATTTAGCATTAATAAATAATCGATTCTAATTAAGAATATCGTTCCGATCCGATTTCGAGTTGGATCATCCGATCCAGCTTGGGATTGGACGATCCTTTACACTATGACAATCATCTTTACAACGTCATTTAGAGGATATCATGTCGGTAGTGTAGCCCAACTAAAAACTGTGATTGATGGTCATGTACGCATGGCATCTTTTAAATAGCGTTATAAATATTGTTGTAACCATTCTGCTGTAGAGGATTTCTAGTGGTTAATTAGCAGAGACCATTTTCTCCTGAGCGAAAATTTTGGAAGATGGACAAAAGCGTGTACATATGCACGCTACATATTCAACTGTTTCTCACATCATCACTAAAATATTAAAAGATAAAATTATTTGGATATGTGGCGTGTATATATACAAGCTTTAACCGATCTTCCAACATTTTCGCTCCCAACGAAATGCTCTCGTTAGTTAGGATCGCATTTTTTGATTAAACCTTTGAAACTCACTTGAAACTCACTTGCCATTCTAGCTTCTTCTTCTTCTTCTTCTTCTTCAACCTAACCTGAACTCAACACCCCTATATATGTAAAGAGAAGCACAGATCGTCTACAAGGTTTTTCATCTACCAACCTAACTCCAAGCATGCGTAAATCACATATAAGGAAAGAGCAAGGGAACATAAACCTTTTAGCTTGACAAGTGGCAATTTGGAATGTTATCTATCATTTCTTCATTTTAATGTTTTTTTTTATTTATTTATGAAAGTTACCTACCCACTTGCATTGCATGGTTTGTGCTTTAGTGGAAGGAAGGAGTGTTAGGTATATTACTACAAAAAAAACGAAAAAAAACCAAAAAAAAAAAAAAAAGAGTGTTAGGTATACATCTCATCTCAATAATAGTTGAAAAATTATACCTACCTAATAAGACTCTTTATGTAATAACAAACTTTGATTAACTGGAAAACAAACTGCTTGTGTGCTTTCTAGCTAGGTTGACCAGATCCTTTAGTTTTGTTTTAATAAAATGACTTCTCAGTCAACAAATCCTACTTAATTTCACTTTCCTTTCATTAATTAACAAAGGATTAATAATTTATTTATTGAGTGAAAGACAACCTGGTCCACGTGTGTAACCCATAACCAATATCACCAGCCTGGAATGAACATCAAATTGACTCACTTGGTATAGTTTATTCCTTTAATATAAGCTCAACCCATTATTTCTTTATTATATATATAGTAATCAATCGTTTAACTGGTCGTTATTTTCAATGATCAAGATGGGTTAGGTAGATGTCTTGTTGATTTGTTGGAAAAAAATGGACAATGACCCTAGTTTTGGTCAAGGGTTTGTTTGGTTACTAAGAATGCTCCGAAGATCTATGGTCTGTCTGGCATAGTTTTGTATATAAATGGAAGGGCTTCAATGTGAAGAGCTTTGAATCAAAATTATTGGATAAAAATTACGTTTGGTGAGAAAAACTATATAAAAGGATACTATGTAGATAATTTTATACTTGATGCATATTTTTGTCCTTTTAAAGAATGTTAGAAGTGATTTTAAAAAGTTACACTTAAATTTAGAATATGATTAATTGCTTCTTGCAAACTCAATTTTTAAAAATTGCACCACACATCTGTTTTACCAAAATAAAGTTTATGAAGAAATGCTTCCATCCAAAGCAACTTTCAAAAGTATTATCAAATACCCAAGCATTAGTTACAAAGCCCTTTTAAGTCTAGGAAGAACTTCCTGGCCAGCATTAAAAATCATTTGTATGAATGCTTTTCAAAAGGGAATCTACCTCGTAACAAACATAGAAAATAAAAGAAAAGAATTTAATCAAATTGATGATCAAGTTGCAAGCGATCCAATCAAGAGCAAAGAAGGAACATTAATATGATCGTTAACCAAGATATGGTTCGATCAATTCGAGGATTAATGACTTTACAGATTATCATCATAATATTAATTATGATTTATAGCTGTGTGCATGCATGACTTCATAAGAAAAAGATGCGTTTGGTTCTAGCCATTCTGAAAGTGACTTGGGGATTGGGTTAGCTTTAACGACTCAAGTTGGATAACATAATTAAATTAATAATCTTGTTCTGTCTGTGTAGTGTTTAGCATCAAATCCCTCAACAAGTAGAGAATAAAACCTCCTTAGATTCTGCTTTAATTGATCTCACTTTTTTGTTAAGCCAAAGCATTTCCTAAAGTAATCAAACACAGAGTTAATCAAAGCGTTTTTAAGTGACGAGATTGAAGAAGGCAATGAACCATGAAGATCACTAGGACCCACATATTTGGAATTTGACTAAATTTGGTTTGGCACAACAAGATAGGCATACAAATTAGGACCATACCCGAAATGTTAGATGGCCCCACCATCTGGGGCACATATCATCTTCTCCGGATCTTCTGTCTGGGTGACTCCGTGTAGGTCAAAGATCGAACAGCTTCAAAGATAATTCAATACCAAGTTGTGCATGCCGAAAGAACACCAAAAGCTTTTCAAAGGACCACGGATCCAAGAGAAAAGAAAAACATATTCTTTCTGCAAATCATTCAAAGATTCAGTCTTGATCAAAAAGTCAAGAATCTTTTTAGACCTCTACCCACTCTATGGCCTAAACTGGTCATAAAGGAATTTGTAAGATAAATTATTGTATCGAATCCAATCATCGTTTAATTTGGTTTTAAAATAACTGGATTAGGCCTGAGATTAGCCACTAAAAAGGGATTTTATCTATCTTTTAATTCTATTCTCAATATCTAAGGATTGAATTAACCATAGGAGGGTTTCCAAGTACTTATTCCCCTTTCATTCATTTGGTGAAAAAGATCGATGCTTGATTCCAAAACATTTTTTAAATACACATGCTTTAGATCCCCAAAAGCTCTAACATCCTAATTAACCAAATATTTAAAAATTCGCTAGGTTAACTCGACAAAAATAAACTCGGGTGAGTTATTTGGAGAGGTGAGATTTCTGGTTAACTTATAACTCAGTTTTGACTCAGTAACTCAATTTGTTTTACAGATAATTTGACAAGTTTATTCAGGAATCAATTGATTTACTCAAAATATTGGCTAAGTTATCCCTGTTTTCAAGACTCATTTATCTAATATAGCTGAGTATTTAAAATTTTGGTATAGAAATAAATCAAATGGCCTAACTCTGTTAAGAACACAAATCAAGAACACACAAACACAGTAATTTACATAATTCGACAAATAATATCTACGTCCACAAATGCACACTCGATTTTACTATTCTTACACTTCTTAACCCGTCCATCGTTCGACAAAATGGATGGCTGAATCATTAGTACTTTTCAAATGCCTCAATAACATTAGTCTCTACATAACAACATACTCAAATTGAGTTACCAAGGAATTCAAATTGGTAGAAATCAGGTTAATTGGAGTTCTTAAACACCGCCTCTCTCTCTCTCTCTCTCTACAGCAGGTTTCCTACCCGAGACACTCAACACAAAGGGCATCTTTGATAGATCTGATAATACCTTTCACAACCAATTAAAAAAATAATTGCCTTGAAGAAGATTTGGTAGAAAGCTTTTTACAATATATGTCACAAGAGGCTAATTGTCTCCTCCAAGAAACCAACAGAAAAAGAAATGGTATATTTGGTTCTATGAAGACCTCCCCTTTATATTTTTATAAAGCTCATGTGCAGATATGAAATTACTTTTTAAGATTCATTATTGTATTACACTATAACATTTTTTTTTTTATTTTTTAAATGATTATTAAATTAGTAATAAAGAATAAGGATTAAGGATATTCATTTAGCTGGAGTTAATCGGAACTCAATGGTTCTTTCCAAGGATACAAACCTTGCTTAATTAGTTACATTGATTTATGATTTCACTAATTATAGCTTGATGATGTATTATAGAAAGATTATGAAAATCCATTGAGCTAAGATTTTAGAACATTTATAGCATAATATTAAAAATAAATAAATAATATTAATATTTTATATAATATCAATATTATAAGAGCTTACGTATTTTGTTCTTAAAGTGAGTGCACACAAAATATCCAAGACCATGTGTGTGTCTCGTTGACTGCTTCGTCTTACTTACTACAACACCATCGACGGCCATCGATAGCCCCCACGAGCAGCTGCACAAAAGAAACCGTTCATGTAAAAACATTGGGCCCCACCTTAAGAAAGGCCATGACCTAGTGGGTCCACTGCTCAACTTTCTCCTTACGCTGCCTCGTGCTCATGTCTTTTCTCTGCCTAATTACTATGACCATTTTACCTTACGGATTAAAAGCACTAATCGACAATAAAAGGAGGGTAATATAGGGAGACAATTCAAAATTGGGGGGGTCGTGCGAACTTTGTCTACGGTTTTTATGTTTTTTTTTATCCCTACCAATAGGACGCGTGGAACAGTACAATTAAGAACAGCCAGAAGCTTCGGTGAACGAGGAGCATGACTTGTCATGATCAGAGCCATAGACATTGCATGTACATCCACGTGGCAGTAAGAAAGCGATGGCTCACGTGGGATGTTACCATTCGTTATATACACACCCTAAAAAGTACCATAAGTGCATGGGTATCATGTGCAGGTCATAAGATATGATCCGACATTGTCGACCCCATTTATAACCGCTACGTGTCAAGATCAGAACGGCATTTATCGCCGGTTAAGGTTGTTTTTATTTCCCATTATAAGCCCCTGCCGGCGCACCTAAAAATTCCTATAATTTCCCTCCATTTTCCGTTATACGATCCTACTCCTCAGTTTAACGGTTGCCTATATTTAATTTTTTTTTTTTTTTCTTCCTCAAGTCATCTCTATATAAACGAACTATCTCTTCTTCAGTTTAACCCAAGCCAAGAAGAGAAAGATTACATCTTTCTCCTGTGTGGAGCTCATCAGTGATCAGCCATGGGAGGAACAGAGGTAGAGAGCTTGTGGGTATTCGCTTTCGCTTCGAAATGCAGAGCTTTCTCTTCTGAAAACATTTTCTCTTCTTTGTTTTTTCTGGGTTTGGGTTGGTTAGCCATGGCTTTTCTCTACTGGACTTATCCTGGAGGTCCAGCTTGGGGAAACTACTTATGGAAGAAAGGAAGAAACCCCAAGGTGATGATTCCAGGGCCGAGAGGGTTCCCTGTTGTTGGAAGCATGAACCTCATGGCTAGTCTAGCCCATCGTAACCTTGCAGCCATGGCGGAAACTTGCGGAGCCAAGCGTCTGATGGCTTACAGCCTCGGTGAGACGCGAGTTATACTAACGTGTAACCCCGATGTAGCTAAAGAGATCCTGAACAGCTCTGTATTCGCAAATCGTCCGGTTAAAGAATCTGCTTACAGTCTGATGTTCAACCGAGCAATTGGGTTTGCTCCTTATGGAGTTTATTGGAGAACCCTTCGAAGAATCGCAGCCGCTCATCTCTTCTGCCGGAAACAGATCACCGGGTCTGAACCCCAGAGGTTCAAAATCGCTTCTCAGATGATCTGGTTGGTTGGTGGTGATCGAGGAGGAGAAATCCGAGCTCGTGACACGCTCAAGTCTGCTTCTTTGAACAACATGATGTGTTCGGTTTTTGGAAGAAAATACGAACTTGGTTCTTCAAATAACGAAACTTACGAGCTAGGCAAGCTGATCGAAGAAGGATATGACCTGTTGGGAAAACTCAACTGGTCCGACCATCTCCCTTGGCTTGCAGGGTTCGACCTTCAAAAAATCCGGTTCAGATGCTCGAAACTTGTTCCCAAGGTAAACCGCTTCGTGAACGAAATTATCGTCGAACACAGAGCCGCAGTCGGCGAACGAGACCTGGATTTCGTGGACGTTCTTCTCTCTCTTCAAGGACCCGATAAGTTATCGGACTCCGATATGATCGCTGTTCTTTGGGTAAGCAACCACTTCCAGAGACAATTTCGATATTTAAATTTTGATTAATAATTTTAAATTTTGATTTTATTAAATACAGGAAATGATATTCAGGGGAACAGATACTGTAGCGGTTTTGATAGAGTGGATACTAGCGAGGATGGTGCTCCATCCTGATATCCAATCAAAAGTCCACGACGAGCTGGACAAGGTCGTCGGAAAATCACGCCGAGTGACGGAATCTGACGTTTCGGACATGGTGTACTTGCCGGCGGTAGTGAAGGAAGTTCTAAGGCTACATCCACCGGGCCCACTTCTTTCGTGGTCACGATTGGCAATCACGGACACGACGGTTGATGGTTATTACGTGCCCGCAGGGACCACAGCTATGGTTAATATGTGGGCAATCACGCGAGACCCGGATGTATGGTCAGACCCGCTGGAATTTATGCCGGAGAGGTTCGTGTCAAAAGATGCAACCGTGGACTTTTCGGTGCTTGGGTCGGACCTTAGGCTTGCGCCGTTTGGATCGGGTAGGAGGACTTGCCCGGGTAAGACCTTGGGGTTGACCTCAGTAAGCTTTTGGGTTGCGTCTTTGTTACACGAATACGAGTGGGTACCGTCGAATCGAAACCCTGTTGATCTATCAGAGGTTTTAAGGCTTTCGTGTGAGATGGCAAATCCTCTCATTGCTAAGGTGCGCGCTAGGCGCTGTTAAAGGGTATCACTAGTCCATATAAGATGTAAATGGATCGGGTACTTGTCCTAATTCCTATATCAATCCCTCTTCTCTCTCTCTCTCTAGTTCATCTCTCTTCCCAAGTCCAGCCCATAAATTTTTCTTTTTTTTTTTTTCTTATTTTGACAGTTTCTCAGTTCAGCGTGTTCTATTTTGTTTACAAATTTTGACTATGTAAATAATGGTTGAAAGTAATATTTAAAGACTATTATTATGGTATAAAGTTCCAATATAAACTCTCTCTTCGCTTATTATGCTCTGCTATTTTTGCATGCGTTGATCATAAAAATAGTACAATTAAATCCAGACCGTCTATTTCTCAGGTTATCCTTTAGATTAATATGTTTATAGTATTTTAACTTATATAATGTTCAAAATATTATATGTACATTAGATTTTGTTACATCTGTCATGCTTTTGATACATGACCTGAAATTGATCGGTTTAGACGTCAAGTAGAAAGAAAATCATCTTCTGTAATATATTTTTACAATTTTTTTGACAACACCAATCGCATGATAAAATCGAACACCGGTTATTCAGACTAAAGTGGGTGTCGGTTTAGGGTTGATTTATGTATTAAAGTTTTTAGAATGATAGGTCACCGATGATGCGACAGGTACTATCAGAAAAATCACAAGAATAAATCGCAGAAGATTTGCTTTAAGATAAGTGATATTTTCCAAATAAACTTACACGTGTGAAATCGCTCGGAACCCTCCCACCGATAAATCATTGAGACTATTTGTTTTTTTCTTCTAATCCAACAAAAATCTACCATTATGAATTATTTTTTAATATCGTACTATACATGTTCATGATTTTTCATCAAAGAGTCATCTTCTATATGGGTGTCTTCACGGCTTTGAAATATAAGAAACGGGGTGAAGGATATTCCTGTTCAGAGTCTTCAGACAGCAACAACATTTAGAAAATATTTTATCCGATTAATCACGGATTAGTAGCAGATGGATTTGAATCCTAAATGTTAACATTGTGGATTATCACGTCAACATCGTGCTTATAAAAACTTAATAATAATAAATAAATAAATACAAAAAACATGAACTTAAAATAATAATACAACTACTGCATCAGATGACGAGAGCAACTGGTCATGAATTAAATCATCATAAGAAGACGTTGGTTGCAGTTAATATTTTTTATATAGTTTTAAACTTTCCATAAGAGGGGGTGCATGAATGCAGACAGGTTATTGTTGTGAAAGCTATAGGGAAACCCAGGACATTAAGTAAATTTTGTTTTAACAAAGGAATTTGATTTGTTGAAAATTATATTCCAAGAAGATTATTGTTTGGTCATAGAAACATGGGAAATAGAATAAAAAATGTGCTTTTTTTATTTATTTAATGATTTGAATAATTCTAACAAAATAAATAAATAATGGGGTAAAACCTACTTAAAAAAAAAAAAAAAAAAAAAATTTAAGGTGATTGCGACTGTAGTGATGGTAAGTGCCGCTGCCAAATGCATTGAAAGTGGCGGTGATGGCGACTTTGACATGGTGACGATATTATTGTTGGAGAGGATGGTCATAACTTAAGGGTTGGTAATTACAATAACTATAATAGTAGCAGTGTATTCTCTATCCGTGATAGCTAGCAGTGATATCGCCTCTCTTTTGAATGGACGTGGCGGTATATATGGTATCAATTGCGAAGAGTGATGGTATTGATTATGGGTCGATTTGAAAATTTATTTAATTTAATTATATTTTGGCACGTGGTAAAAATTTTTGTGTAATTATATATTCAAAGATTATTTCAAATTTTGTCAACAAATTATATTTCGAAGAAAACCCATTCAGGAGAATCATTTTGAAATTAACAGTATATTTTTGAATTTTTATTTAAGATAGGCCTCGAATCATATTCTCAAAAAAAAAAAAAAAAAACATTCGAAATATGAAACATATAGAGGTTAGCAATTTCAAGAGGGGCAATTTGTTATACAGGTTAGTCATCTCGAGAGGGCCAATTCGTTATCATATCATATATAAAAAATTATCAGTATAATTATTTTGAAGTTATAACTCGAAATTGATAGTATGACACTTCGAAGTCATAATGTTGTGAGTAGTATTTTGTTAAGGGAATATTCCCTGACATTTAACCATTCTTCGAAAACTCTAATCTCGAAGTAGTTTATTCAAAATATGGAGAAATAAATCTTAGACTTTCAGAAATTGAGGGCCAGAGAGGTAAGTCCTATCAAGATATTCGAAGATCTTGTAGCATTAAAGAGCTTGAATTAATACAGAACAATAATATATCATTACTTTTATAACGTTATACTCATTAACTTAACCAAACGTTGAGAAAGCATTTATTGAAACGTTACCTGTTGAATTAGACGTTTTTTGATATTGAATATTCAAATCAAAACACATGTTCAGTCAAACGTATTCAAATTTGTTCATGAAACATTGCAAACTGTTAGATAATGAGTCTATGGCTATAAAATGTGGATGAGGCATTAGAAAGAGGGATCGAACCTTTGAACATTTGTAGACGTTCTCTGAGAATTGCAGAGCTTTTGTCTGATAGAACTCTCTTCTCTGATTGTTAAGTTTTGTATTGTCTTTCTGATCATTCCTAACTGATCTTACATTTTTCTTCCCTATTTTATTCCACAAGGAAACCTTGCATTGAAACGGTCAATCTCTTGATTTAGGCCAGTGCAAGCAAGTTTGAATCCTTTGTTGCTCAGACCAATTTGGTTATTTGGCATTCTTTTTGTCAATTTACCGGTTTGTGCATCACCATTTTTGGTTACTTCACTGGAGAACTTGAATTGTTTCCTACTTCTTTTGCATCTAAGATCAGTCAAGAATCACCGAAATGGCCCCAGAACTTCCTACTGTCACTGTTACTGGGACTACAGAACTTCCTATAGAGCTTACGAACACTGTCCCTGCTCTTATCCCACTAGTATATGTGCCTTCATCTTCGAATGCACCACCCAATGACAATGCAATAGTCATTTCTTTGTTCGAGAATATGACTGTTATGCATCAACAGTTGATGGTTGTCTTGGCCAGACAGGTTGCAATTGCAGCACAAGCAGCATCTCAAGCCGGTTGCACACTATCTTTGCCACAACCTGTTGCAACCATTAGTATTTCGAGAAAGGAACCCTCAGGTCTACTTTCAAGAATTTTTTGAGTAGTTTACCTTCACAGGTAATTCTACCGCCAGCAGTTGCTCCACCAACTATTCTATCAGCATTACCATCTTCTATTTCTCATTTTGCCACTCTTGAGGAAGAAAATCACTTTTGAAGAAATCAAAAACTCGAGATCCTGAATGGGTCAACAATGACTACTGTCCCCAATATCCTATTTCATTCTTGAGCAAACCATATCCTAAGGATTATGTAAGTCCTAAATTCCCCAAGTTTACTGGTCAAAATATGAATGTAAAGGAACACATAAGCTGTTTTATTGAAGCTTTGGGAGCCCATAGTTCGAATAGTGATATCCGTTTGAGAGAATTTTCGAAATCTTTATCAAACAAAGCCTATAGTTGGTATAATAACCTCAAACTAGGTTCTGTGGATACTTGGGAGGACATGGCTACCATTTTTCACAAAAAATTCTATATCATTGAAGAAGTATATACTATTATCGATTTGAGTAGAGAACAACAAGGCCACTCTGAGGGTCTAGTTGAGTATGCTAAGCGTTTTTGAGATTTTGTGATGTCATGTACTGAAACAGTGGCTGAAGACCAATCTGTTGAATACTGTATTATTGGAATCCTCCCCGAATACAAAATTCATTTGAAAACTTTGGGAATCACAAGCTTCACCAAGTTGTATGATACTACTTGAAAACTCAGTGTTTCGATGCCTAGTATTTCGAGGAAGAATGAAAGAATAAGAGATGAGACTAATCTGGTTGAAGATAGTCCTTCGAAGAAGTCAAAGAAGAATGAGAACAAAGATTCTCGAGATCCTCCACCGTAGCCAGACTGTACACCGACGCAATTCTATATTTTGTTTGACAATTGGGTAAAAGATGGCTATGTCAAACTTCCTACCCCAAAGAAGCTATCATCAGCGAAGGATCGGAGTAGTCCAAAATTCTGCAAGTATCATCAATACATAGGTCATATCACTTATGATTGTTATTCCATGAAGAAGTTGTATTATCTTCATGTAAACCTTGGAAAAATTAAACTGTAGCCCGAAACAGTTATCACTGATCCTTTACCGAATCATAAGGGTAAAGGGCTGTGAATATCATTGTCTCTGAGGTGACTAGGGACGTTATCTATCATCCAAGGATATTTGCTAAAATATTAGAGGCTCGAAGAGAAAATGAAAGAAATTGACTTTTCAAAGTCTGAACAAATAGCTATTCAAGCGTACACTCAAAAGTTGTCATTACGAGAAGCAGAGGAGGAATGTGCTATTGCTATCTCAGAAGGTCTGATAACTTTTCAAATCAATATTTTTTACATCTTACTTTTATATATATAAGATGATTGATTATGAAATTGGGGGCTTACACCTTATATGCATTTATGTAATTATATATTCAAAGGAGAATATGCATATGAAACTAAGTATTTCTTCGAAAACCTACGTATTTTGGGAGTATAACTTCGAAGCAATATATTTCGAGTGCCCACATGTGTTGGGAGAATTATCTCGAAATCATATATATTCAAGGATCTACACAAGATGGACCTTAGATATTCAAGGGCTCACATGCGTGAGAAAATCAACTCGAAATTATACATATTCAGAGGTTTTGCTTGAGATAGACCTCAAGTTAATATCAAATTCGGAGGTGTACTTTGAAATATTTTCGAGAGTCCACTTGTATGGAGAGTATTATCTCGAAATCATATATATTATAAATATCTACACAAGATGAACCTTAGATATTCGAGCGCTTACATAAGTGAGAGAATCAACTCGAAATTATATTTTCTCTAAGGATCTGCAGAAGATGGACCTTAGATATTCGAGCGCTCACATAAGTGAGAGAATCAACTCAAAATTATATTTTCTCTAAGTATCTACACAAGATGGACCTTAGATATTCGAGAAGCTCACATACGTGAGAGAATCAACTCGAAATTATATACATATCCTGAGGATCTACATGAGATGGATCTCAGAACTTCGAATGGTGGTAGGAGAATCATATTCGAAGTAGCATCTTTCCTTCGAAGAGAAAACTCTCGAAGAGATCAATGTACTTTCAAGTGAAAACGCTTGAATTACATTCTATATTCTAAGGAAAACCTTAGACCAATATTGCCTTCGAAAGAAAACTCTCGAAGAGATCAATGTACTTTCAAGTGAAAACGTTTGAATTACATTCTATATTCTAATGAAAACCTTATACCAATATTGCCTTCGAAGAGGAAACTTTCAAAAAGATCAATGTACTTTCAAGTAAAAACATTTGAATTACATTCTACATTCTAAAGAAAACCTCAAGCTTTTGAATGCCTACTTATGGTAGAAGAATTCAAAGTAGCATATTTCGAGGGCTCACGTATGTAGGAGAATCTTGAAATCAACTATTCTAAAGATCTATTAAAGATGAACCTTGGACCAGCATTCCTTGATGGACAACTTTCGAAATGGTCAATATATATTCTGAAGATCTACTTAAGATAGACTTCAAGACCTTCGAGCGCACAGATGTGATGAGAGAATCATCTCAAAATTAACAGTATATTTCGAAGTCCTATTTAAGATAGACCTCGAATCATATTCTCGAAAGAGAATCTTCGAAATATGAAAGCATTTGTAGGTTAACCACCTCGAGAGGGTCAATTCGTCATATTTAGGTTAACCACCTCAAGAGGGTCAAATCGTTACCATAAATAATATTTCATTATCAGTATTTCGAAGTTATATCTCGAAATGGAAGTTATCAGTATTTCGAAGTTATATCTCGAAACAATCATCATTATGTATTTCGAGAAAGCATATCGAAATAACCGAGTTATTATATCAAAATCATTGATATTCTGAATAGATACTATGACACTTCGAAGTCATAATGTCGTGAGTTGTATTTTGTTAAGGGAATATTCCCTGACTTTCAATCATTCTTCGAATACTCTAATCTCGAAGTAGTTTATTCAAAATAAGGGGAAATAAATGTTAGATTTTCAGGGATGGAGGGCTAGAGAGATAAGTCCTATCAAGATCCTCGAAGATCTTGTAGCATTAAATGACTTGAATCAATACAGAACAATAACATATCACTACTTTTATAACATTTTGTTCATTAACTTAATCGAACGTTGTGAAAGCATTTATTGAAACGTTACATATTGAATTAGACGTTTTGGATATATCAAAACGCCTGTTCAGTCACACGTTTTCAATCCGTTCATGAAACGTTGCAAACGGTTAGAGAATGCATCTGAGGCTATAAAAGGAAGTTGAGGCATCAAAAAATAGGGGATCTCTGAACATTTGACATTCTCTGAGAATTGCAGAGCATTTCGTCATAGGAATCCTCTTTTCTGGAATTAAGAAGTTCTATGTTGTCTTTCTGAATATTTCTGACTGATCTTACCTATTTCACCATTTGTTTAAACTTCAAACAAAAGAAAACCTTTTGTTGGAACGGTCTTTCTTTGATTTAGGCCAGGGAAAACAGGTGTTCGAATCCTTTGATTGCTCAAATCTCCGTAATAAATTGATATTTTTAGTCATTTACCGGTTTGTGCATCACCAATACTGATGGTGAAAAAAAATAATCCTAATTAATATTCTAATTATGTTGAGATATTGATTACCAATGCGAGGTTTGTTAATTTGTTTTGTTGGAAAGCTTATTTCTAAAAGAAAAATAAGTGTTTTTTAAAAAAATTTATGAAATTTGAGTTTTTTTTAAGTTATGTTCGGTTGTGATCAGAAAATATAAAAGAATGTGAATCAACCTATTTATTTTACGTCAATATGTCATTGAATAAAAGATTATGGAAAGACCTTTAATTTCCAATGGATTTTTTGCTACAAAAATTTTGTATTTAAAAGAAATTTAGTCAGATTAAAATAGAAAAAACTCTATATTGTATCTAATGCAAAACTTTTTCAAGGAATGTAAGTAATTAATTTTTCTCAGATTAATTTATTTTAAAATTAATTAAGCACTGAAATCACCTTGAGAAACATAATTATTTTAATCCCAACATTATTTTTGAAATTAAAGAACAACTTATTCTTGACACATTTTGCACGACAAGAATTTCAAATTTCCTTTATATTCAATGAAATGAGACAACCATCAAAGCCTATATCTTAACACTCTCTACTCGATGAGAGCATTTCGTCTGGTCTATGAGCCTTAGACGACCATTGGTTGTACCCGTGTTGAAATGCTTATACCTTGCGACTAAAATGCAAGGCAGGGTAAAAACATTTCAACACAGGTGTAGCAAATAATCCAGACAAAATTTCAGAGGAATTGCTCTCGTACTCGATCCCCATTTATAAATCTACAACCATAATATCCAAGATTCTGATCAAGATATCATGTAAGTCTATATCCAATGTAACAAGACATGCAAGGCAATATGTAACATGAGAAATAAATAGTTTTTAAATTCGTATACAAAGAGCCCTTCAATTTCTTCAGTACTACTTCAGTCTTTTAAGTTGGCGACGATGATATATCGATAAAAGTTAAAACTCCGGTACCGGAACACCGGCAAGAAATATAGAGATCATCATGGAACAAAAGAATCTGACGCAAATGGTATCGATAAGTTGTTGTCGTTCCTTTGGCTTGCTGCAAATGACAATGATCTTACAAACAATTCGAAGCTTTCTCCATGATGGATCGACAATGACTACTCACCAGTTCACTTGGCTGATTCTATGAAAGCAACATCACCTCCTCTGTGTCTGGAGTGGCTTAGGCTTTAGCACCAACAGGACGACTTCAAATCTAAACATAACAAAACAAAACAAAACAAAACCAACCCTTTGTGTCAGAGAACTCAGGATAAGAAGCAATGGAGCTCTAAATAAATAGTCATTATGAGTTATTTATTTATATGGAAGAATGCTTGTTTAAGTTGTCTTTCTCGTTTAATTGTTAAGTGTGATCGTCATTCTTAGGATAAAGACATGACGTGGCTTATTGGTAATATTTTGGAAATTAGAATTAGTTTAAGCATATAATTATGAGATTAAATAAGATGAGGAGATGGATGGTTTGGTGTTTAATTTAAATTTCAGGACCACAGGACAGTATTAGATGGGATTATGACTTGGAACCCATTGAATATTTGACGACGGGTAGATTAGTAACTAGAAAAAAACCAAAAAAATAATAATTGTAAAAGATGTTATGGACTCATGTGGGTTGTTCTAAACAAACATATTGGCTGCGTTTGGATGACGAGAAACTGTGAGAAAATGAAAGAAAGTTCACTCTTCTCGCATTTAGATGTGTTTGAAACTAAGAAAATGTAAGAAACAGTGGAGCCCACTAGTATTGTGAGAAAATAAATGAGATTTTTTTTCTTGCAAATTGGTCCAAAAATGCGTCGTGTAAAATGTTTTTTTGTCTTCTTCCTACATGGCCTTTTCCAAACATCCAAATTTACAATGGGTTGACATATATATATATATATATATATATATATATATATATATATACTATAAATCGATTTTGGTTTAGATTCTACACTAGAGTATAGATCGGTTTTCGATTTGACTGAGGTTTCAACCCAAAAAGCAAATTGGTCTAATTCAATTTCAAAACCAAAATCTAGAAACCCAACTTAAACCAAATAGAAGTCGAATTGATATAACATAAATATGGTTTATGATATAAGTGCAGAATTGAAATTTATGTCCAAAATTCTTATGTTTTTCTTGCTAATTAAATGCACAATTACATGATTTTTCATTAATAATAATGCATTTTTTTGCAACATCCAAACAGCATCAAGAAAATTATTTTCTTTCTTCACATTTAGTTTCATTCATATTGCTTTCGCACATTACTTTCTGACAATTTCTTGATATCCAAACATAACCAATATGTACGAGCATTCTTCTCATTATTGTCAAGGTCTTTCATTTCCTTGAAAGAGCACATGTTACAGACTCATTAAAGCCGAAATCATGCCCAAGAGAAAATAGGCATATACTTAAATATGACTTTATGCACAAGTTAAGTCCAAGCCTAGTCAAGTTACCTAGGCCTCGATTCTGAACGGTTGATATTTTAAATAGGAAAAAAATATATATACATATTTGAGGGCTGTAAGAAAAGAAAATGTTGGCACCGTAGACTAACAAAGTAGTTTGTAAGTGTTAATCAAAGTAGTTTTACATTTGATTATTACGATTGAACAACGCAACGGATTTAGGGGTGGCAATGGCTCGGTCCGATCAGCTCAGTCTTATGTTTTGGCGGGTTTGGGCAAGCGTTTGTAGCCCGTAAGGTGGACTGGGCTGAAATTTAAGACCCAATTATTTTTTCAATTTGGGTATATGTTAGATTAGTTTGGTCAGGTCCGCCTCGAGGATGTGAACGCTAAGTATTATAAAGTTAAACTCAACACCATTTGTTGTTGTAGCTAATTAGTAGTGAGAGTTTCATGTTATGGCTGTGGAGACTTGGGTTCAAATCCCAACAGCCACATAGTAATAATTTTGGCCTATTAATAAATAATAACACCAATGCACACATGGGCGAGCTCGGGTTTGACAAAATGACAATATGGACGGACTTTGACAAACGTTATTAAGCCCGAAGCTTGGGCTTGTGTCATTTGAAACATGATTGATTCATTACCAACTTGTGCAACCCGAAAGAACCCTTAAAGCTTTCCCAAGGGACAACGGATCCAAAGACATATATTCTTTCTGCAAATCATTCAAAAATCCAGTTTTGAAAGAGTCAAGAATGTTTAGACCTGTCCACCATTAACCAATCAGAAAGGAATTTATCAGTTATAAATTGTTGAATCGAATCCATTAATTATTGGTTAAAACAAGTGGGTTAGGTGAGGCCTTTTGTTTTTTTGGGTGATTAAGTATTCTTTATTGGTGAAAAGAAAATACACGCGGACAAGATACACCATAGGAATTATATACTGGTTAAAAGATCAATTAAAAACGATGGAGCAGAGTGTCTACACTGTTCCTAGATAATGATGCCCTCATAAGCTAGTCGATCAGCAACAGAGTTTGCTTTCCCATATGCATGCTGAGCTTTACATTCCTCACAGAAGACTTTGCAATCGGAGATTAGTGTATCAAGGACTTAGCTTTCCCACTAACAAGGATTGAACTAGCTTAAGAAAAACCTTATGGGGATTTCCTAGTACTCATTTTCCCTTTATTTATTTGGTGAAAAGTTTTATTTGGTTTTATGAGGACTCCCCTTTATAAAGCAGATATGAAGCTACTTTTTCTTAGGATATATTATTGTAATATCCTAGATATTCTTTTTTAAAAAATGAATTTTTTTTAAGGATATTCGTTTAACTTCATCTCAATGTGACGGGTACTATCGAAAACGGACGGATCTCCATGATATATGCTAAATACACCTGAAAGCGAAATGATAATTTTGACCTTAGGGCAAAATTATCATTTTATCTTCCAATGTATTTGAAATATCACCGGAGTTCGTTTATAACAAAGATCCGCACTCAACCATCGATGTGTGGCTCAATTGGTAGCAAGCTAGGCTCTAGGGTGCGTCTCCAAAGGTAAGTCTAGAATTCGAATCTCACTAGAAGCACTCGCAAAGAATTTACCTTTAATGCTCCCGCCCCGAACGTGGATTAGTCCCACACCTACGTGGGTGTGGGGACACCACGTGGTTGAGACCAAAAACAAAGATCCGCACTCATGGGAAACATGTTAAAAGAAAGAAAGAAGAAAATGACTGTCATCAACGTGAATAAGTAGGACTTGACATGATTAGAAACATATCTCCACGTGGCAGTTAGAATCCGAGGTGTCTCCCTTAATTTAACTGCTACGTGTCGGGATCACAACAGCATTTACTGTCAGTTAAATATGTTTTTATTCTTTTAGTACTGATGATCGGGCGAATGGCAGGGCGCCACGTAGCGATGTAAAGATATGTATTATGGACTCGTTCTCGGAGCCCGAAAGCAACTATGTATGAATCGGTGAAAGGTGACTCGGGTCCATTTCATCATGGGCCTAACCCACCCTGAGATGGGCGAATTCATGATCAGATTCACTCCCTTAAGGAGTTGGTATAGGGTATGCCCCCTTTCAAAGGCCG
>JAUPMG010206483.1:0-23520 GCA_031762675.1 Pachysandra terminalis
ACAATCACACAGATAATTCCAATAATTCATTCATATATTATAATTGGGAAAATAAAATACTTTCAAAGGTTCAGGTCTAATCACCAAGCGAGACACTAAAGGCGTTTTTCGGGCTGCCTTTTTCAAAAGGACTCCCCACAACATCTTCTTCCGAAAGGTCAACAAGAGAGCCAGGGTCCTTTGTATTGAAGCCCTTCTCGGAGTGACGAGCAGACTGCCGCGCCGGCCTCGGTTTTAACTTTGTTTTTTGCTTCCTCTTGGCCGGACGGAGAGTTGATAAAGTATCTTTTTCTACGATTTCCTCTTCAATCGGAAGTCCCTCAACGGGCAAGGGTAGAGCCTTAGCTGAAAAGAATAGAAATAGGTAAGACACCTAGTTAGAATTACAAATGAGAGAAAATGATAGATAGAGAAAAATCAAAATACCAATTGTGGCTCTGGCTGACGGCAAGGATAAAGTCACACTAGTAGCTTGGGAACTAAGGGGAGTGAGCAGCCCACTAAAAGTAATAGGGTCCTATAGATCAATAAGAGGAAAGAGAGGCTCAGCCAGTCCAAGAGCCGAATCAGGAATAGGCGGAGGATCAGGTAATGGCGGAAAGTAGTGGGCCATATCCGACTCAAAAACCCCAGAAGAATGGGATCCGGCCGAGATCCACGATTGTAAACATTGCTCATCATGAGCGGGCGTTTTTTCAGCGTATGCACTGGCCATTTTTTCCTTAAGGAGCTCGTGAGAGTACAAAGGGTTCCATTTGAACCCATAATAGTTTCGAAAAGAATCACAGACTTCATGGAGGAGAATATATCTGATTTGACTTTCTTGGGATGATCAGAAGGAGCTTTAACAGGAGCCTTGCCCTTCTTCTTGGGGTTGGTCTTCTTGATGGCCGAGGGAGTTTTGATTGGAACAGGAGGAGCTGACTCGGCTAGCGCATTCATACGAGATACATATACAGATAAGTCCGAAGCAAAAACAGAAAAAAAATAATTAGACCACCAACAGCAGAAAGCTGGAGAAGAAGAAGGGCTGTTAGGACAATGGGAAATGGAAAATCCAGCAGATGAATTCTCAAAGAACTGATTAACACGATGAATGTCTTCGGCCTGAGAGATGACGGTTCTAAGATACGGCGGACGATTAAAAGATGCTAGAGCAGGAATAACTTGAGCGAATCCAAACTGCCGATACAACAAGTTAGGAAGATTGATCTCCACCCCACACTTCTGATTTCGGTTAGGAGTCCCCTCTTCTAAAGATCCGAATGGAGGTCTTGGCAGACCAGGTAAGAGGTCCAGAAAAATTCCGTTTAGAAACGGCCATAGGATCATCAAAATCTTCGAAAAGAGTAAGATTAAGGAATTTAGAGTGGCCGAACTCAACCGGAAAAAGGGAAGAAAAGTATATCCGAGCGATCAAAAGGGAGGGTAAAAAAGAACTTAGAACATTCGGCAAAAGAACGTGGAAAAATACTGGAGTTCAGCCAACATTGGCCACGTAAATGGAGATTTGGAACTGGAGACATGGTTGATTGAGTGAAGAATCCCGGGAAATATTCCCAGACCCAAAATTGGAGAATCCACAAGGGGCCGCCAATAGAGGCAAGGTTTCGACTGGCAAGACTGAACATATCACGATAAAGCTTGGAAAGATAAAAAGGGGTTAGGGCAAGTTCTCGGCTGCTATCCAAAGCAATGGGAACTCTGGTATATTCCTTGGTCAATTGACTGGAAACTACACATAGACTACGACAGAGAGACATTAGCTAGAAAGAACAATGCTCCTGAACATCAGGAGTAGAAGATTTCTTTTTCTCTTGCGACATGAAAGTGTCATACGCAACCCTAGCGTTGGAATTATTAAAAGAGAGATTAGTTGAAGGAAGGTTGCCATTGACTAATTCTCTGATCGAAGGCAAACTAGTAAGCGCGTAGACATCATGAATAGTTTTGCCCATAGGACCACAAGGAAGGTAGAAACAGTTGGTGGAACGAGACCAAAATTAGGCTAAAGCCACAAGCATGGAATGAGACATAGAAAACTCAAAACGAGAGTATTGGATAAGTTCAAAAATACGTATAGATTTCCAAAGAGGGGCAAAGAATGGGGTCCGACGATCGATCCAAGATACCCACTCCTCATTAGGTTTCGGCCAGGATCTCAGAGAGTGGCCGGCAATCCACGCTTGCCAGTCAAGGAAAAAAGCGTCATCAAGAAAGCTTTCCCCAAAATACTTAGGGAAGACAGGTTGTAATGCCAAGACCAATGGGGGAGTCATCTAGGCGAAAGAGGGCCCAATAGCTAGTGAGTCCGCATAAGGAAATATTATGCGTTGATCGGCCGAACTAAAGGAAGAAGATTCAGAAGGAATGCTTGACACCATGAAAGTACAGATAAGCAGAGCAATAGATATGAAGAAAAGAGAAAAGCGGTAATGGATTAAGGAGAGAGAGTTTCATTTTTAAATTTTGAAAAGATATGAAGAGACGGCAATGATGATCGCCATTTTCCATGGAAAAGTAAATAAGATTTCTCTTGTTAGTTCAAAAACAAACTTTTGAAAAGACAAGAGAAAGGGGGCAACTGTTTAGGCCGAAACCAGACCACTTAAGACCGGCCTGGCCTGACAAGCCACTAAACTGCACGTGCTTGGGCGTGAAGAACTAAATGGGCATTGGCCCAACAGAATAGCGCAGTGCGAAAAGACCAGTTCAAGCCCAACTTGTCACCATGACCAGAACGTGTTACCAGCAGAGAATAGCAGAGTGGGCCATGTGTCAACAAAAGGAAAATACTAACTACCCATTATGTGCAAACCGTCAGATGGTTGCAATAGTGGGCTATAAAAGGGAATCGGCCAAGACAGAGGAGCTTCTCCATAGAAAACCAATTGAAGAGCTTTACAGTAAATCAACTCAAATAGCCACAATCTAGTTTAGTTTTTGATCCCCAGTGATCATCAGTTAGCCTTTAGCTCCTGCAAGGATGCCGCTACACCTACTTCTTACTTTAGACTAAGCTTCTCGCAGAAGATCCCTCTATTCGGTAACGAAGGAATCCTAGTTGCGAGATTTACGAAGACCTTCTTGACAATTCCTTACATGCTGATTCGTGCACACGTGAAGTAGATTAATCACTTCCCATGATTGGAGCCTAAGGATTCGTCGGAGGTTTTTTGTTTTGTGTTTGTCTCTGTTCATGCTACTTTGACTTTTCAAATTAGGAAGTTTATCTTTTGAAGTTGTATATTGACGCATCGTTCTACTTGTTCTAATATAAAAGTACTGTTGACGGGTAAAATCAGTATCTCTGGTTCAACAACTGATCCTTCGAGATTGGGAATCAATACAATCGCCTAACTCAAAATCGGTCATACATCGATCGATTCTACATTAAATATTAACTTATGTAGTTTGACTCACACTACTTGTCTTTCAGGTGAACTTGGAAAAGTTCTAGCACGCCTACACCATCTTCGGTCTCACGACTGAGAGAGAGACTCGCCAATGGACTGGGAAGAAAGCAGATTTGGTTTTCCGGACCAACAACAACCTACATATCAGAATCAAAAACTCTTACCAAAGGCTATAAAACATACAATTGGCAAGAGCTATGGACGACACTAGGTATCTACATGACCTGGAAAAGACAACAAACTTGGAGTTGAAATCACTCTTGAAGCAAGAGGCCATCTTATGGGAACAAAAACCAAGAATTAACTGAATCAGACTGGTGATCAAAATACAGAGAAGAAACAAAATTTGGTCAATCAAGAGTGATAGGGAATTGCACACTTATTGATGTGATTGGTTGCTTATCGATGTGATCCGGATTTCGGGACGTGACAGAGTAGTATCAGAGCACTAGGTTTATTTAAGTATTTTTGAACCTTATGATGAATTAGTGTGTTAGGGGTATAGATTGTGAGTGACGATTAGGTGATTCTTGTGCTCTTGAAGTCTTGCCTTCGTCTCATCTCGTGGATCAGCAGTGCAACTGTAAGTTTTAAGTTTTCAATAATTGCTTAAGTTTTCATTATTGATTTCTTATTGTATGTAGTACCTTATTGGTCTTCCATTCTTGTGCATATATTTTGTTTGACTCTGGTGCTTCGCATTCTTTTATTACTTCTGCTTTTGTGTTATCATTGGGTCTAGCTTGTGAGAAGCTAAATGTCGGCATTTCTGTGTGTAATCTGGTAAGAGGTGTAATTTCTTTTACTCGAATTTATAGATCCTACGTGATCCAAGTAAGAGATTCGACCTTGCCTGCGGATTTGTTTGTGCTAGAGTTGAAGGAGTTTGATGTCATCTTGGGCATGGATTGGTTTTCTGCCCGTTTCCATCGGGCTGTGACTTTTTACATACCGGGTTCGACTCCGCTTCGTTATTTTGCTTCTATGGAGGATCGGTTGAGGATATGGTTGCTAGTCCATCCTTGGAGGATGAGTGGCGAACCATCGACCGTATTCCCGTGGTGTGTGACTTTGATGATCAGATTCAAGTTTCATTTCTGTTCGCTTCTTAGGTGAGTTAATTTCGGGGACAGAATTCTTATAAGGTGGGTGGATTGTAGTGACCCGTACACTTTTGCACACGTGGAACACACTCACATGGTACACGTGGCACATATTTGTGATTATTTATGTGTGATGTTTGATTTGTCTGTATGTTGTATGTTTTATTTAATTTCAAGATGGTCTGTGATTTATGATTTCAATTTGCATGGCTAGATTGTGTTTTATTTATGTTATTGTGTGACGATGCGTGTATACTTGTTTGGGCGAGCGTGCACTGTATCATATTTTGGCACTTTAGGTGATTTTGGTTTAACTGGTGGTTTAGTATGATTTATGGGGTGGACTATGATTAGATCATTGGTTGAACCGGAGAACTAAGGCCTTCTTTATAAATATATGCTTTTGGGTTTTTAGAATCCTAATCAGAATTAGATTGGAGTGTTTGGCTATTAGAATAATGGAGATTAGGGAGAGGCGAATAGAACATTAGGGTTTCTGCAGGGATTTCAGAGTTTTCGTCTTCTAATCTTCGTTCTTCATCAGTTTCTTTTTGTTTTTCAAGCATCATTCGTGATTTTGGAAGGTGTTTAGCCTCGTATTTTTTGTGGAATTTTCTATGCACTATTTGAGGTAGGTGTCTTTCTATAAACTAGTTTGCTTTACATCTTTTGATATTAGGTTGCTGGATAATGGTTTTGAAAATCAAGAAGGTGGTGATTTATGTATGTGTTTAGATTATACTTTAAATGGGAGGAAAGCAATATATTTTCAATACTATAAAGTTGGAAGTGTTGATTTGATTTAATTTGTTGATAGTGAAGTGTTAGGTATTTTAACACTAATGAATTTCATAAAAGAATTTATTTAATTCAAAATTATACATGTGGAATTTTAGTATTTTAATTGATTTTAATCCTAAGAAGGCTTAGGTTTTTTTTTGATTAATTGATTGGTATAGAATTATGGAAATTTCTACGTTCGCGGTGTTCGGTTGATCAAATAACGACCGAGGGTCTCGGTCGCAAAAGCAACGTGTTCTATTTTTGTGTATCTGTGGATACTCGGTCGACTGAACAACATGCTCGGTCAACCTAGGATAGGCCAAGCCAGTGCCTTCTATCTTATGTTTCATGGCATTGACATTTAGGACAACCCAATGTTTCAGACTGCACGCTGAATGTCATTTAAGTAAATGTCCACGTATTTTTATTTCTTCATTTGCTTAAAAATCCTTTTAGACCATAATTCTGAATGAGTAAAAAGTCAACTCTCCAGTTCAAGAACAAAATTTGGTTTTCAGGATTTTCGTTGAAGCCATGATTTTCGAGTAGGGATATTTTTAGCCAATATTTGAGGCCCATGATTTTATAGTATCTAGTTATTTTATAACTTGATTAAATACAAAATTCTGGTAGAAAAAATATTATATCCTAGTTTTTAAAAACGTTATAGTGAAAAGTCAATGTTTTCAGACTTGGTTAAAATTTCACTCTGCTACTAGTTGGACTATGTTCTTTATGTGATACATACAAATTATGTATAGTAATTGATCTCGAATGAGTTAAATGACATGTGTGATTAATAATGATTATTATATCAATCATATTATTGTGGATCTAAGACACTTATGAGTGCTGTGTAATTAAGATTGATGTCTATACTATATGAATATAGTGTGGAGTGTTATATTGTTTAGATATTTCTTATGATGAGTGGTTTATGGTTATAAATCTATGTGAATGTGAATTGGTGTGAATAATGATAAGGATCTTGAAATTATTTATATTAATAGGGTTGTTGATTTTGTTAGAGATTACATAACCCTAATGGTATTATCGATTTCTTGAAATTATTTATATTAATAGGGATGTTAATTTTGATAGAGATTACATAATCCTAATGGTGTTATCGATTTCTTGAAATTATCTATTATGACAGGGTTGTTGAATTTGATTAAGATTTTATAGGCCTAGTGGAGTTAATGTTTTTGTTAAAATATCTATAATGATAGGGTTGTTGATTTTGATAAATATTTCATAAGCCTAATGGCGTTAATATTTTCTTGAAATATCTATAATAAAGGGTTGTAGATTTTGATAAAGATTATGTAGGCCTAATGATATTAACATTTTCTTGAAAATATCTACAATGATAGGGTTGCTAATTTTGATAAAGGTTAGGTAGGCCTAATGGTGTTAACAGTTTCTTGAAAATATCTATAATGATAGGGTTGTTGATTTTGATAAAGATTACGCGGGCCTAATGGTGTTAACATTTCTTGAAAATATCTATAATGATAGGGTTGTTGAATTTGATAGCGATTACGTAGGCCTAATGATGTTAAGGTTTTCTTGAATATATATATATAGTGATGAGTTATTGATTTTGATAAGGATTATATATGCCTAATGGGTTATCGGTTTAAGAGATAAAGATATGTTCTTTTGTCTTCTCTATTATGCATAAGTATCTATATTTTATTTTATTATTAAATTGGTTTGTAAACAATCATGCCATTAGTTAATTAGAATATTGATAGGAAGTGGGAATTATCCTCTATGTAATTGGATACATTGATGATAACGGAAATGGATTATATTATTCTAGTTAATGAATGGAAGGAATTGGAAGCATGGATATTATCTTTAATTTTATACATGCTACTATTGTTAAGTGGGATCTTATAGATAATATAAGATTAAAAATATAATTGAGAATATCAGTTTTTTTACTTTTATATTATACATTTGTTTGGAATGTGCTTTCTTTGTGATGGGTTTGCACGTGTATATGAGTGTAAGTGTAGACCTATTGAGTGTGATTTAATTAATGAATGGTAGAATGTGATTAATTATGCAATTGTTAATGATTTGTATATGACTAGTTAGATAATGTGTGGGTGATTGGTATTATTTGTGGGTTACGAATGAGTGATGATGTTATGATATGAATAAGTAGGGATTTGTTATGAAATTTATAATGGTTGTATGATTGTAGACAATGTGATAGTCTACGAACTTATGATAATGTGTGGTTGAAATGAATGTGGATATGAATTGTTACTGTTGTGTTATGATTTATGATAATCATGAAAGCATGCTAGGATACTAGAGATGATTATGCATAAATGATTTATGAATGTGTGTTAAAGCAATGCATGTGCAAGGTAAGTGTTATGCACGGTGTTTGGTTATAAGCATGATTGTATTGTTTTATTTATGTTAACATGCTTAGATGTGGACTATTCACCCTAGTTTTTGTTGGGTGAAAGGACTTTGGTAGGGGCATTAGAGATGTCATACCACCTGGATTAACTTAGACTAATAGGGTCATCATGGGTTAATAGGCGTCAGAGACCAAATGTTGAGTAGTGGTTCAGTAACTAAGCTTTTGGAACTTAGGTTATCCTTATAGTTTCGAGTTTGTATAGTAACTAAGCTTTATTTGGACTTTCTATCAACCATGAATAGAATAAATGAATTAGGAAAATTCATGTGGCTTACTTGGGTGGTTGTGATTGGGTTTACCTTAAGTGGGATACGTGGGTTTGAGCCCCTAAAGGAAAAATAGACTTGGGCGCTTGTGTCCTATGGGTTGAAAGTCCTTAGAGCTACGTTTGCGCAAGTAGGTCTGTGACGGTCATATTCAGTCGGTGTAAAATGGGATAAAAGAGGTGTTTGATCATTTTCTGAAAGTTGGATTGTCTTTGGTTCGACGGATATCCGTAAGTCTGTGACAGATATTTGAGTCAACTCACTTGATAAGAGCACCACAGATGTCCTGTTGTGAATGTTTATATTATATTGGTGTTTTCATGTGCATATCGCTAGGGATGGATTGCATGTTGTCATAGTTTGTGTTAAACTGTGGGTTATCGTCCTGTTATGGATGATCTAGCATGAGTGTAGCATGTCATGTTGAGATGCTTTTGAGCGATGTACGTGATGTACGATACTTGATGTGATGTCTACATTATTATGTATGCATTATATCACGAGTTTCCATATGATAGTTATTATAGAATTGATATATGACATGTTTTGGATGTCATGATAGTGAATTGATATGTGATTAATTGTTATTTATGTAATAACATAGATATCTGTGAATGAGAATGTTATGTTTGAGATTGCATGTGAATACTTGTGGAATAACTTGATTATGTGATAATATGTGCATCTACTGGTTGTGAGATAACTCTTCATGGGATTTATATTTTTCAAGTCTTCCTGGCGATCCAGAGGTGAGACGATAAGGCATGACAATTGACTTCCTGGTGTTTAGTCTGTAGCTCTAGTTGAGAGTATAGACTAGTATGCTTGGTTTATTGATTTGAGTTGTAAACCTCAGTTTGATTATGTCGGTTTTGGTTTTATGTCAATAGCCTTTGGTAGGTTGTAGTTCATAATAGTTTGGTTAGTTTGATTCATTGTTTAGAACCTTGTTTTTGTTCTTCACTTTTAGTTATATATTTGATTAAAAGTTTTTGTTAACTCGCATTTTTGTGAGTTAGTCTTCTGTTGTAGCTTTCTGGTTTAGGTGTACTAGCTCCACCGCACCTTCTATGTGAAGGAATTAGTGACCTAGTGGCCTCCTAGGGTTGGAACCCGAGGTTGTACCCTTGAGATACGCGATTCCACGTTTATCAATGTGATCTGGATTTCGGGGTGTGATATGATCGGCCAAATGTCAGCTCTGAAGACTCCAATATCCTGTAAGAATCGTCTCAACCATACGACCTCCTGGGTAGCAGCACAACATGCTATGTAATCTGACTCCATAGTGGGCAACGCGACGCAAATTTCCTTCTTGCTACTCCAAGAGATGTCCCTGCTACCCAACAAGAATGTGTATCCTGACGTCGACTCTCAACTGTCTAGATCGCATTTTTCAGTCTGTATCACCGTAACCTCATAGTTGCAAATCTGCTCCTTGGAAGTAAAGCATGTAATCTCTTGTCCCATGTAGGTGTCTAAAAATACATTTCACTGTCTTCAAATGAGTCTGCCCTGGGTTACTCTGGTAACGACTGACTAAACCAACCGCGAAGCTAATATCAGGTTGAGTACACATCATATATAGCGCACATCAGACTCCTTATAACACTAGCATAGGGAATATCAGCCATTGATTCCTTCTCTTCCTGTATCTCTGGACAAAGACCAAGATCCAATGAAACACCCTTCTCGACAAGAGTGTTAATGGATTTGGCATCGTGCATTCTAAAACGCTCTAGTACATTCTTTATGTAAGTCTCCGGGGATAAACATAGAAGCCTCTTAGCGCGATTCCTATGAATCTTAACACCTAGCACGCAATCTATCTCACCCATATCCTTCATCTCAAAACTGAAGAAAATACACTCTTTAGTGACGACAATCATCTCTCTGTCATTCCCTGCTATCCAAATGTCGTAAACGTACAACAAAAAGATAAGAAAGCTCCTACCATGATTTCAAACATACACACAGTGGTCTTACTCGATCACCGTGAGGCCAAACTCTATAATGACTCGATGGAATCGAAGGTACCACTGCCTGGATGACTGTTTCGGGCCGTATAAGGAGCATTTAAGTTTACATAATCTGCGTTTTTGCCCCTCAACCATGAAACCCTCAAGCTGATCCATATATATCTCCTTATCCAGTTCTCCATTGAGAAACGTAGTTTTGACATCCATCTGGTAAAGTTCCGAATCAAGGTGTTCGACAATAGCCAGAATGTGGTGAATGGAGGAAAATCTCACTATTGGTGAGAATGTCTCCTCGTAGTCTATACCATCTCTCTGGGTATAAGATTTTTCCATAAGGCAGGCCTTGTATCTTTCTACACTTTCATTTGTCTTGTGCTTGACCTTTAAAACCCACTTATTTCCAATGGTCTTGCATCTAGGGGGAAGATCGACACGTTCCCAGACTTGATTCTTCTCCATGGAAGTCATTTCATCTTGCATTACAATAATCCACTTCTGCGAAGCAGGTGATGATAACGCCTCCTGGTATGAACTAGGCTCATCATAATCGAGTGTGGCAGTCATGAAAGACTCACCCTCAATTATAAAATGATGACGAGGAATCTGTTCGTGATTACTTCTACGCAAGGAATTGCTGGAATCCTTGTTCTCTAGGACACTCCTACTAGGTGGTAGTACACTCCCACTATCCACAACATCCATAGTATCCATAGGATCTTATTAAGGATCGACGTTCTCAGTGGTGTTTGGATATGGGGTGATCTCTGCAGATCCCAACTCTTGCTCATTCATCTCGAAGAGCTCCAGATTCATCCCCGATCTCTCCTTGCTTAGGAAATCATCCTAATCTGTGTTAAACCCCATCGGTCTATTCACGGACAAAGACATAGCCCTTAGAGCGCTCTGAGTATCTTACAAAGATACACTTAATGGATCTCTTGTTTAGCTTCCCTCTTTGGTGGGAAAACACGTGAATGTAACCTGTCGATCCCCATGGCCCCATGTAAGTTAGGTTAGGCGCTCTGCCTGTCCAACATTGGTATGGTGTTCAAGGAACTGACTTCATAGGCACATGGTTCAAGATGTAGGTTGCAATCATCAATGCGTCTCACCAAAAACTAATGGGTAAGGAGGCATGCGTCATCATTGACCTCACCATATCTAACAAAGTGTGGTTCCTTTTCTCCACGACACCATTCTACTGAGGTGTGCCTTGGATAGTCAATTACATAAGGATTCCCTTTTCTTCACATAACTCTTGAAAAATATTAGATAAATACCCGCGTCCTCTATCGGTATGGAGATACTTCTCTTGTCGATCCAATTGGTTCTCGACTTCTGCTGCAAAGCTTCTAAAGCAATCTAATGCTTCCGACTTGTGAAAAATCAAGTATATATAATCATATTGCGTGTAATCATCGATGAATGTGATGAAATACGACTCTTCGAGGCGGGTCCTAATATTGATTGGTCCACATATAGTAGAATGGACCAACTCTAAAGGAACATTTTCTCTCATTGCCTTACCAACTGGTTTCCTACATGACTTATCTGCCAAACAATGTTCACAAACGGGTAACTGAACCTTGGCAAGGGATCCTAGCAGATCTACTTTAGCTAAGCAGTTCATCCTCTTTAGCCCTATGTGGCCTAGTTTAGCATGCCATCTCAATGAATTAGAAATAATAACATTATCATCATGGGAAGTCAAATTATAAACCAAATTTGCATCACTTGAGTTATCAATATCAAGTTTAGACAAACCATCAGAAATAAATTCCTTACCATATAAAATCGACTTTAAAGAAATGAAGATGCAATCTCTACTAAAAATGACAGAAAAATCTAGTCTAAGTAACTCTACTACTGAGACGAGACTACGACGAATGGTGAATGCATAAAGTACGTCATGAAGCATTAGTTCACGGGTTTGCATCTTCAGCATGTACGTGCCAACTCCTAACACATTCACACCGGTACTATTCCTTATGTATACTTTTTGACTACCTGCTGGTATTCGTATGCAATCCACGGATCCATCTTGCTCTTTGGCTATGTGTCTACTCACTCCAGAATCTAAAATCCAGTCAGGACTAGATTGAGCAAACAATACAGCAGTGCAAACCATGCAACTGTACCTAGAGGTTGGGTCAGTTCGTACCTGCTTCTGCTTAGTGCAGTCACGAGAGAAGTGTCCAAACTTATCACAATTGCAGCAGATCACCTTGGACATGTCTTTCTTTCCACCTTCCTTCCCTCTATGACACTTCGTATTTGTGCCTGCCTGTGGTGCCTTCTTAACTGTTTCCCTCTTTTGGAGTGCCTTACCCTTGCGCTTGCACTTAGACCTGGTTGTATTGCGCTTCACAGGTTTGGCTAAGAGCGCAGTGCTGTTAGACCTTGCGGTCTGACGCTCTGCCTCAAGCTCACGATAACGCGCAAAGTCGTTGAACATTTTAATGTTCTTGTTGTGTATCATAGTGAGCTTCATATGCCCTCACGAGTTAGGTAGGGATCTCAGAATAACGAGAATTTGGTGCTCATCTTTTAGGTAGTTCCCTGTGACTTTTAGATCTCGAATCATAGACAACATTTCCTAAGATGCTCGACCAATCTCACATTGGGAGCCATCTTATAGGTCTCAAACTTCATCGCCAGTGCATGTAATCTGGTGGCTGAGGTACCAACGAACACGAGTTTCAGTGCATTCCACATCTCAAGTGCAGTTTTATAAGGCTTGAATTCGCCAATAAGGTCATTGTGCATACTAGTCAACATAGTAAATCATACAGAGTGATCCTTCTTGGCCCAAGCTTGATAGGCCTCCATGTCTCTACGAAGCAACACAGTGGTCCCCTCCTCAGGATAAACTAGCGTATGTAATAAAGTTTCTAGGGCCTTAGACTTATCAAAGAGATATTGGATCTTCCTATGCCAAATGTCATAGTTCTTACCATCCAATTTCTCACTCTTGTTCAGGTTAGCTACTATTCGGTATGTCAATGGATTGGATCATGACCCGAATCTGATCCGATTATAGCGGACTCGGTAAGATATTTTTGATCCGAAATTCAATTAAGATCTGGATCTAATCGAATCGAATATCGATCAATATAAATCCGATTCAATTAAGATCCGGTTTGATTATATAATTAAAACTCAAGTATTCTTTTTTGTATAGTCTCACATACTATCATTATCTATGAATAGTGTCTCACAAAAAAATATATTGACTCAATCACATACATTAATTTTATATATTATAGCTATATGGTATCATTACTCGTGATACATACTAACATTACCTTGTAAACAAAACAAAAAAAACCCTAGTTTCCTGCATTTTTCTCTTCTAGACTTGGATTTTGGGGTATTCGGATCGGATCGGATTTCAGATCATAATCGAATTCGAATTAAATTTATGAAGATCTGTCGGATTCGGATTCAAATTTGGATCTAGTATATTTCTTAACAAATTGGATTCATCAGCAGAATTTGCTTCGAATTCGATCCGTTTACAAGCCTAGTTACTATACTCTTAATGACCATATCCTTACAATTAAAGTGCACATAAAATTAACATTATCATATACATACATTGCTGATTTTGCATCATTATCTAGGACTAAATAATAATATTAATCTTTTATTTATCAAATCAAAAATATATTAGACCATAGGTCATAATGCATAATCATCACCAATACAATAAAATTTTAATACTACTTTTAATCCCTAATATGCAAAATTCATCTAGGAAATTACATAATCTCAACTAGGATATTATTTACATGTTAACTTCAAATAATCATGCAAATAAATAATTAAATCATGACTTAGTACTCTAACATATCATATAAAAGGTAAAAATTTAATTATAATTCAAAAGAAATTATTTAAAATTAAATTTTGAATTTTTTGTATGCTTCGGTGTACCGAGGAGGGTCCGGTTGGTACTTTCAACGATCAGACACCCTCTAGTTGTAGATTGCAGCATCTCTGTACGCTCCGGTCTATTGCTGCTTTGTCGATTGGAGGTTTCGGTCAGTCAACCGAGAAAGAGTCTAGTTGGTCAATCGATCGATCGGGACCCTATGACTGCTCAATACAACGCCTTTAAAACTTTGCATGTCATTGCTCGATCGACCGGAGGTTTGGGTCGGTTGACTGAGAAGGGGATGTGGGTTGACTGGACAGACTGTTCGGTCGACCGAGACGACAAAACATGGTTTATTTTAAAGCAGATAATAAATTTTATAAAAACCTTTCAGTAATATCTTCGACCCATCATTGTTTAGATGTTAAAACATCATAATTTACACCCCAAAACAATGATGATGTCAACCTGTGGTTGCCCAAACGATCCTCTCTTGATCGTTGATGCAACCATGCATTGTGTATACTGTTTTGTGCAACAAACAACAACTAGGTTGCTTCTTTGATGAGGTTTCTCGACATAGGTCAATCCAAGGAAGATGAATCGTAGCAGCTTTGATTTTTTTGGGGTTGACTCAATACTTCAATTACTTTCAACCAATGTACGACAATCCAAAACTCGAGAGGTTTTGATAATTTTAGAATATCACATTGGATGGATACTTCAAGGAAGAGATTTGATGGATATTATCAGTTTTTCATAAAGTTCAGCATATGTGAAGAACACATATTCAAAATAATCAAGGCACATGTAAAAACTCGAGGACAAGTTTTCTCCAACAAAGGGAGAATAATGCAGTATTCTATTATGGGTCATAAATTTATGATCATATTTCTGTTTTGGCGATCTTTGGTTTGTTGGAAAGATCTCTTCGATTCCTATGTTCACTATTTCTATTAGTTTATTGAAATTTTAATGTTTGGTCTTCAAAATAGGGTTTAAAGTTTCGTTGCTGAAAAATGGCAAATTTAAGGGTATTTTTGAATTATGATTTCTTTTTTTAGCAATTTCTGATTTAGAATTATTTTTTAGTAGCTTCCTATTTCTTTTAGGATTTCTTTTTAGTAATTTCCTATTTCTTTTAGGATTGTTTTTTTAGTAATTTCCTATTTCTTTTAGGATTTCTTTTTAGCAATTTGCTATTTCTTTTAGGATTAGCAGCTTCCGATTTTTATTTGGATTACTTTTCTTTTCTTATAAATAGATGTTATGAGAAAGTTGTAAGGAGATTAGAAATTTTATGAAATTGAATTGAGAAGTTTTCTCTTTTATTCCTATTGTTCTAAGGTTTTGCCTAAGATATCCTAGCAACTTTAGAAGGTTGTGTGTTCTGATCCGGATTCATCAACTCTTTTCTTCTTTGCTCTACATCAGTTCTCCACACCAACGGGTACTCTTTCGTCTAGTTCTTCTTCTGTTGTATAGAGAAGCATCAAAATGAGGCTCACATAGCTATTGTACATGTGAGATATTGAACCATTTGATATACATTGTTGTGCCATTCTCTAATAACTTAAGCTATTAGAGTAAGTGGTTATTAAAATGGTATCAGAGCAAGAGGTCGTGTGTTCGAATCTCGGGGGTATGTGTGTGTCTTTATTCTCCCACGGATGTGTTGTTTCTGTGCCGGTGTGTGTGGGTGTCTATCTGCCTTGGTGCCTTGTGTTCTCCCACGGATGTGTTGTTCCCTTGCGGAGCCCGCACGCGCGGGAGGGTGTTGAACCATTTGATATACATTGTAGTGCCATTCTCTAGTAGCTTAAGCTTTTAGAGTAAGTGGTTCTTAACATGTTGGTCCGGTGCTTCTCCTTGGCATTGATATAAAGCTGTATCCTACCGGGCATGCCAAAAAGGATATGTTACCATCGTATTTCTCGGTTGTCTTTTCGACCGTGTGGTTATATATGCGGGTGTGCCAGGACTATAAGAGTATAAGAATGAGGTTGTCAGCTTTCAATCCCAAGCACCAATTTACACTAACTAAACCGAATTGTTTTATCAATCAGTCGTATAATCGGTCACCGGATGCAACTGACTTGGGCGATTAACAAAGGTTGTGGTTCTTCATTTGATATGAGTACATCTGATCCTTCAAATTAAATGAAAATCACACCAATTAGAGTATCAGATCAACAATTAACATTCATAATAACTCATGTCTTCAATCAAGAACATATTCATGACTGAAAATCATAGACATTAACAATTAACAAAATCAAAACTAAAGACAGAAAGAAAATCGATGAACCAATAGTGGTTATTCCAACGGTCATGACCCATGATTGGATGGATTAATAGCCGAGGATTGAGAGCAGCTTCTCGGGGAACAATGAGTACTTCTCTTAGGCTAAGAGCAACAAGCTCCAACTTGATTGATTGGTGTGCAAAGGGGTTTGTTCCAACGACCGTGACCCACTGGTAGGTTAAAAGAGCATATAAAGCTGAGAGCAATGACTCCTAAGAGAAGTGGCTGATGAGCATAAGAGAAATTCGGTAGTGGCAATGTAATGAAAACAACGAAGGGATAAACGACCGTGGGGTCAGAATAGTGTAATACTGGTTGAGTGAGATTTTTACTTTGAAGTTGGACTTCTTTGAGTATCTATAACCTTCTTCAATCAGTTATCCAATTGTCTAGTTTGGTTATCATAACCGTTCCCACATGATGCGTGAGCTCATTTTGATTGTAGCCCTGTTACAACACATTTTCTCTCAATTTAACATCTGTACTAGTGATGATGTTACATCTGTTAGAGCTTTCTTACTTCACGTGCCTTTTTTTGTTAATGGGTCATGTTGTGAAAATGCTGTATAAACACAAAAGCATCAAATTAATGATGGGTACTGATGACCCCCCAATTTGAAAATTCAAATTGAACCAATAAGGTGAGCCCACCTATTGCTTACCCCCAGTATTACATCTCATACCTCTGCCTCGAGACCTCCTCGAAACATGCCCTTAGCAAGATATGCACAAACTTGAATGGGCACGGCAACCTCGGGATTAGTTCCCTGCTGGGATCAACCTCGAATTCATCATTGGAAATGGATGAGGACATTGTAATCCTTTCCTGGGTTCGAATAGACTTAATGATCTAACCTTAGCATCGGATGGAGGCGATTTGATCTTACACTGAGTCTGGGTAAGGACTTAATGATCCAATCCCGAGATCGGTTAGAGGCAATTTGACCCTACTCCGCATACGAGTAGACTTTATGATCTAATCACAACACCGGATAGAGGCAATGAGATCTAAATCCGAGATAGGATATAGATCTCATGATCCTACCTCGAAGATGGGTAAAGACTTCAAAGTCCAATTCCAAAACCCGAGAATGACCTTACAACTCCATTCCAAGATCATGAGGTGACTCTATGATCTTGCATTGGTATTAACCCTACGCGAAAACTCTGTGACTTCATGCAGACATAAGATGGTTCTAACCCCTTTATAAGGCATTGCGATGGCTTGACTCGCCTGAGACAGGTGACTCGTCACTCAGATTAATGACCTCAACTCGACCCTCGTGATGAGGTCCATATCATGTTAAAAATAAACTTACATACTAAAAGGTATCCGAGAATCAGTCTAACAAATGCAGACTTCGTCTTACATCCCAAGTCCTAAGAAGGGAAGGGGTGTTTTGGGGTCGATAATACCCCGGGCGCGAGAGACCCCGAGATCGTAGGCTGAGTTGCAACACAACATCAAGTAACGACCCCAACTTGATGTTATGAAGCACTGTACTCGGTCACATCACAATCATTGAAACCAAGGGGGAATAACGACCCTAAATAACCTTACTCAGGAACAACATCCCGAGTTTTCTGGAAACATTTGCACAGGGGGATATCGAAATAGCTAAAGGAATGGTGGCCTAGAGAGATGTCCCATCAAACCCATGATGGTTGCTTGGCAGTTGAGCTAACCTGCATGGGCGAATGTCACATCAAACAGGGACCGAGCACAATCAAGGGTTACTTGCAAACTTGTATGGGGTGATAGGTGACAGTCAAAAGGTATGGGCAAGGATACGTGGAGACATCCTATGGTATCCAACCCTCGATGGCTGACACTTGTCACCCTAGCCTTCTCCAAGAGTTTTGGCTATAAAATCCCTCACTCACATTGGACAAAGGACGGTTGATTCTTGGTGCTCTCTCCCTCTCTGAAATCATTCATTGGGATTTTTCAATCCTATTTTTGCTTCCTTTCTTTTTGACTTAACCTCAAAATCTTCGGAAACCTCGTATTGGAACGGCCTTCAAGGTTTGGGCCACTACGAGACGGGCATTTGAATCCTTCAACGTCCCTTTTGGTTGACTCTCGAGATTGACACGTGTCATTTCGAATTAATCCAGCTAATCTTGTTTGTTAATCATTTTTGGGGATCAACAATTGGCGACTCTGCTGGGGAGCCTGTTGAGTTTCCTTTCCCTATCACTCCTCGTAACCGTGACATGAATTCAAGCCCGAATCTGACTATGACCTAGGATCAGCAAGACCCACCCTTGGTGGAAGGACGAGGTGTACTCGTCGTTGAAGAACCCATAATCCTTCGCCTCGAGATAGATCCATCCCCTTCAACCGAGACCTCTGCACCCCCTCGCGAACCTCAGTTTCTGACTCCCCCACCCTCGGCTATCCCACATATAAACCCTCATTTTCCTAAGCCTTCCTTCATAACCCTCGCCGAGGCCATGTGGCTCATCCAACAACAATTGATGATGCAAACGGCTCAGCAGAATGCTAGTCATCCCCTAATCGTCCCGAAACGGTCACCGCCTCTGTCAACCCCTGGGGGAATGGCAAGGCTTGCAGTTGAGACCACCCAATAACCCACTCTCCCACAACCAAACACACCTACATCGGCCCACTTGGAGACAATGGTCAACCTGAATATCGAGTCAGCCATTGAAATTTTCTCCCCTAACCAACCCCGCAACCTTTGGTTTTGACACCCCCTCTCCCAGCTTCTCGCACACCTTCTTCCTCTGAAAGACCTCTTGTTACTTTGGCCGATGTCGAGGCTTTATTGCTCAAATCACGTTATCGGGATCGGAGTTGGGTCGACAGTGATTTTCGTCCCCCGTACTTGGTCTCGCTGTTACAAAAGGCCTATCCCAAAGACTATGTCAGCCCCAAATTTCAAAAGTTCACTGGCCAGACTGATAATGTAATAGAACACATCAGCCTTTTTGTCGAGGCACTCGAGCCTCATGTAGCCGACCACGACCTCCGTCTGAGGGAATTCTCCAAATCATTGTCGGTGAAAGCTTACACTTGGTATAACAACCTCGCACCCGGCTCGGTGTACACCTGGAGGACATGTCCTCCCTCTTTTACAAGAAATTCTTTGTCACCGAGGAGATCTATACCATAGTAGAGCTAAGCCGGGAGCGTCAAGGTCCCATAGAAGACTTGGTGAGTTAAGTAAAGAGATTTAGGGGCTTAGTGATGATCTGTAGCGACAGCCAGGAGGAATCTTGATTGAAGTAGCCCGGAGGACGGGCCTTTCTGTGGTGCTGCTTGGCGTGGTCAAGAAGTCGTTCGAGAAGAAACGCGGGATCGAGTTCACCCTGGTTGAAGAACATTCTCCCGAGAGATCTAAGAAGAAAGGGAGAACGGACGATCGTCCAACCCCGCTCGAGCCAGACTGCTCTGCAGCCCAACTCGACATCCTACTGAAGAACTGGGACCGAGATAACCGCATCGTCTTGCCAGCTGTAAAAAAGAGAACGGACTGCTCAAGAGATGCGGGGCCCTCAATATTGCAAGTTCCACATAAACGCCAGCCGCCGTACCTTTGACTGTTATTCCCTGAGAAGGATCTATCATGCCAGGGTGAGAAGCGGCGAAGTCGACCTGCAGAAGGTGCAAGTTCACACCGATCCTTTGCCGACCCATAAGGGCAAAGGGAACGAAGTGGTGAACGTTATTGTGTCCGAAGTCGAAGCAGGGACTGTTGCGAGGAAAGGACCGATGCTGCCCAAATTCCAGCGCCTCGAGGATAGCCTTAGAGAAATTGGCTTCTTGAGGTCAGAACAAGTTGCTATCCGGGTATACGCCCAAAAGCTGTTATTGCAAGAAGTAGAACAGGCTTGCGTTGCCGAGGTAGAGGGAGAGGTGATCACTTTCGGAAAAGAGGACATGATGGTTCCTCATGAGGACCATTGCCAGGCACTATATTTGAACTCCATTTTGCAAGGTGTGGACATTCGAAGGTCGCTTGTTGATGCTGGGTCATCCCTGAACATCATCCCCCTTAGCATTCTTAAAGCTATCGGAGTCTCGGAAGAGTGGATCATACCTCAACCAATGAGGATCTATGGCTTCAGTGCATGGAGTCAATGCACAATGGGTCACGCCACTCTCAAACTCCAAGGCCGACCATAGAAACACCCAACTCAATTCAACGTGCTTGATAGCAACCTTTCATATTATGTCCTCGTCAGCCGACCCTGGATCCATCGATGTCGCCTTGTCCTCTTCACTTATCACCAATGGTGCAAAGAAATCAGGAAAGGAAAGATGGTGTGGTTAGTGGCAGATCCCTGTCCTTTCGACGAATTTGAGGTTCACTTCGCTGATGCAGTTGAGTATGATGAGTTGGCCCCTGTGGGCGAATGCCAGGTATCGTTACCTCGGGGAATTCCGCTTCCTGCTTGGCCCAAGATTCAGGCAAACCCGGAGATCGCTTTATCAGAACCCGAACCGTAAAAAAGAAGGCTTAGGGAAGAGAACAGGAAGAATGAGGAAGGAGGAAGGTGCAAGAGGCCCGTCGAGAACCCCTGGGCCGAACTAGCTCCTAAAGCTCGATGTGCGAAGATCGAGACGCCTGATAGGAAGATTGTCTACAAACTTTGGACTGAAGTTGAGCAGCCAAAGTCGGAGGCTATTGAAGACAAGCCTATTTCAAGTGAAGTTAGGATTCGAAAACTTGTGGTCTGTGGTATTGGGGAATCCAATGATGATGATGACTACAATGATAACTCTATCATGGACGATATCTTCAAGATCAATCACGACATCCAAGCATCCCCTGAACACGTCGAGGATGGTGTTAAATCCGTTCTTGAAACTATTTAAGAGTAAACCTCGGAGGTGGTGAAATTAAGCAAGCGACTTTTTGTAAATTATCGTTTGTCTCTTGAGGAGAAGTGTAACCTTGTGTGTTTATTGAAGGAATACAATGATGTCTTTGCTTGGTCGTATGATGAGATGTGCGGTCTAAATCCTCACTTAGTCACACACTGACTTCACTTATCTGAAGATGTTAAACCTGTTAAGCAGCACGCCCGAGTGTTCAAACTCGAGATCGAGCTACAAATAAAGAGTAAAGTAGAGAAACTGTTAAAAGCCGGTTTCATCAAGTCAATTCAACATCCGATTTGGCTCACGTACATCGTTCCTGTTAAAAACAAAAATGGACAGATCCGGTGTTGTGTCGATTTTCGAGACCTCAATAAGGAAAGCTCCAAGGATGAATTCCCCTTGCCCAACATGGATCTCCTAATCGATGCCACGGCCGGACACTCGATGTTCTCTTTCATGGATGGTTTTAGTGGATACAACCAAATCCGAATGCACCTTTCTGATGCACCGCATACAACGTTTCGGACTTCCATTGGCAATTTGCATTACACAGTCATGCCTTTCGGCCTGAAGAATGCCGTGGATACTTATCAGAGAGCCATAACATCTATTTTTCATGACATGATCCACCTGGAAGTTGAAGACTATGTGGACGATATAGTGGTGTAGTCCCGGGAGCGAGGAGATCATCTCGAACAATGAAAAAGGTCTTTCAGCGGTGCCGCCTTTACAATCTAAAATGAACCCGACCAAATGCGCTTTCGGAGTCACTTCCGGGAAGTTTCTGGGGTTTGTTGTACACCGACAATGCATCGATCTTGACCCTGCCAAGTCCAAAGCAATTCTGGAACTGACTCCGCCTCGGACACAGAAACAGTTAAAATTCTTTCTTGAAAAAGTTTCTTATATTAGAAGATTCATTCCCTGCCTCTTTGCTCAAATTTCCCCCATTATGCCTTTGCTTCGCAAGGGAGCTTCATTTATCTGGTCTCAGGAATGCCAGCAGGCTTTCGAAAAAGTCAAAGATGTTCTAAGGCACCCGCACACCATGATCTCACCAATACCGAGAAAGCCGCTCCGGATTTACTTGGATACCTCGGAAGACGCTATTGGGGGCTGCTCGCTCAAGAAGACACTCATGGTATGGAAAAGCCGGTATACTACATTAGCAGGCTTCTCCGAGGGCCAGAATTGAAGTTCTTGCAAATCAACAAATTATGTCTCGCCTTCACCCATGTAACCCGCAAGCTGAGGCATTATTTACTATCTTGTCCAACCTACCTGGTTACCAAGGCAAATCCCCTCAGATATTTGGTCTCTCAACCGGTGCTTAGCGGTCGATATACTAAATGGCCCCTCCAACTGTCCGAGTTCGACATCTCATGCGAGCATCCTCGCTCCATCCGAGGACAGGCTGTAGCTGATATGCCCCCGGCCTTTTTTAAAGTTGAAGAGGAAGATCTACCTGAGCTCGAGATCGATAGAGCCGGGGATCGTGAATGGATGATGAAGTTCGATGGTTCGGTCAACACCGATGGTGGCGGTGCCGGTATTGAGTTCACGTCGGATAGTGGTTATCACCTCTATTTTTCTTTCAAGTTGGACTTCTTATGCACCAACAACAGGGCTGAGTATGAAGCTTTATTAATCGGATTCATCCTAGCAAGAAAATTGAAGATGGATAGGCTAAGAGTTTTTGGAGACTCAAAAGTCATCATTTCATAGATCAATGAAGACTTCGTTGTCAAAGAACTGGAGCTGGTGCCTTACAGAACTGCGATACAGGCTCTGATTAATTTTATTTAGATTTAATTAATTTTATTTAGATTAGTTTCATTGATTTTTAGAATAGATAATTAAGATTCATTTTTCTTTTTCTAATTAATTTTATTTAGATTTAATCTGATAAATTTAACAATCTTTAAACCCATTTAGTCCGTGAGGTTCGACACCCTAAAAAATAGCCCTATCCTACAAGGATTCGTCCTATTGCGAGTGGTTAATTAAAATTAATTACACATCAATTTTTGGCGCCGTTGCCGAAGACTGGTTAACGGTTTAGATTGTTAATTTTGTTAGATTAGGTTTATTAGAATTGTTAGATTTTAGTTAAATTATTATTTTTTATTTCTTTTTACAGCTGTTTGGTGTTTGTTTCAGGTGCTGTCAACACAGTAGATCGATCGCAGGAAATTGCGATCGAGCGGAATTTGCGATCGATCGCAAATAGCGATCTGGCGAAATTGTTGATCGATCGACTGTGCTGCAGATTGCCCAGAATTGCTTAAATTGTTTCCAGCAGCCACCATAGCCAGGTTTTTTTTTTCTTTTAATTTTTTTTAGGACTAATTGTATTACTAACATTCTAATTTTGTTTTTTTGTTTTAAAAAAAAAAAGAAAAAAAAATGTCGGATTGATTTTTCATCCGAAATTTTGCCCAACAAAATTTGGAACCATTGTATAATGCTTGGTGGAGATACAAGGACTTACTC
>JAUPMG010206593.1:0-35257 GCA_031762675.1 Pachysandra terminalis
GCTCCAAAATAAAGTCATTCAAACTATCCACATGCCCACAAGTCAACAACCTGCAGATCTATTTACCAAGGCACTCGAACCAACACAATTCAACTATCTACTAAACAAGTTGAGTGTCATTAATATCCACTCCAACTTGAGGGGGAGTGTTAAGGAAACTGCACAGCCAGGGGCAGATTCACCGGTGAAGAATGAGCGGCGAGAATCTCTCTTGAGATTGGTCAAAGTGCCAGAAATGGGTTGATCTAATTATCCTTGATTCATGTAATCTGTTCATAGAAAATAGGCTTGATTTGTGTAGATTGATTGCTGAAAGATGTGTATAAATAATACCTCTATTCATTGTACAAAACACACCAAGAAATATACAATCTCTTTCTTCTTTCTTTCTCTTTGTCTTCCCTCTATGATATTCCAAACTCTGAATTTCTTCAATTTTCAATGCATGCAAATGCATCAAATAGATGCATCAACATGCATCTTATATTTAAATAATTGTTTTATGAAATCATCAAATGGAGCTGTCAGATTTGGATTAGAAACCTAAATCTTGCAAAAGATTTTTAAAAAAAAATGAACTTAGACGAGCACCAAATTTTTTGGAGAGAAAATAAAATTTCAGCGAAATTTCCCCTAATTTTCGCTATAATATTGGTGAAATCAGACAGAAGGGGGAAAACAAAATTTTGCCGAAATTTAAAACCATGCTAATATAACAACTACTCACACCTAAAAAATCTCGATTCATAATTGAATAGTTAACACCGAAATTTAGAGAAGTCGATTAATCCAATATAAAATCATGTCTACTGATTAACACTTCAAAAAAAATTTGAAAAAACAAAATGGTCCGGTGAAATATCAGATCAGAAACAGCGATCAAAACTAAACAAAAACAAAGAAAAATTCCTTTCCATCAATAACATCCACGGACGACATCAACTGAGATTAGGTATCAAAAAGAAAAGGAAAAAAAAAACCTGTAGCAGCCTTTTATAACTTCTTTTTGCTTTTGATCTTGCAGGCTTTGATGAGCTTGTAGAAGATGCAGCAGCCGAGTGAGGGGTTTTGGGTTTCAATCTGCAGAACGAAAGGATGAAATCGAAGGTGGGGTTAGTCGATTTGTTGAGATGAAGGATGGATTGGGATTTCGGTTGAAGATGGAGGGAAAGATAGAAGATTTTAGTTGAGGGAGAATGGGAGGAAGGGGTTTTTATGTTATGTGAACTATGGGTTCGATCGATTAGGACTAGGAGGCGGAGCCAGCAGCCAGGAGGGGGTTTTGACTTTTGAGTAGATTGGATTTCTGAGATGGAAGAAGAAAGGAACACAGTGTTCGTCCGGGATAGAGGAGAGTGTTCGAGCAAAGGAGAAAAGTAAAGTAGAAGACGCTTGGCCTCGTTTGACACACCTTCCTATAAATAGAAGTACTTTAATGTGAAGAGCTTTGTGAAAAAAGGACTTTGAATCAAAGTCTGTTTACCATAGCTTCTTCCAAATGGAAGGGCTTCAATGTAAAGGACTTGTTCAAATTGGCTTTGAATCAAAGTCATTGGTTAAAAATTGTGTTTGGTGAGAAAAATTATATAACGCGTGTTCCTTGTACATAATTTTAAGCTTGATGAATATTTTTGTCTTTTTAAAGAATCTATAATAGAATTGAAAGGACAATTTAGTTATTTTAAAAGTTTTAAATAAATTTAGAACATGACTAACTACTTCTTGTAAACACAGTTTTTAAAAGCAACCCCACATATGCTTCTCCAAAATGAACTTTCTGAAAAAGCCTTTTCATCCAAAGCAGCTTTCAAAATTATCACCAAACACCTGAGCATTGGATAGAAAGCCCTTTTAGGTATAGAAAGGGCTTTCTGACCCTTAGGAAACTTGAGCCAAACGGGCTAAAATATTATGTTTGATGAGAAAATTTATATAAAGGGATGTTTCTTTACATAATTCTTAGGGGTGGCAATTTAAGTCCGACCAATTTGGACCCGTTGAGCCTGCCCAATTTAAATCGGGCTTAGGCCCAATTTTGGGACTGTGGATTTGCCAAGCCCGATTTTATAGAAGCCCAAAATATTTAGAGTCAGGCTTGGGTTAGGCATGTATATGCCCTGCCCGGCCCGGTTTTAATTACCATGCATTTATTTTACTAAAAGCATTTACTTTTTTATTGAAAGTGTGAAGAATAAGTGACAACATCTTGTGTTGTAGCTTAGTATTGAGAATGCCATTTTCTCCTTGTAAAGGTTTGGGTTCAATTCTTGCCAACAGCATAACTTGTAAAAAAAATTATTAATAAAAAAGAAAATGATAAGAAACGGGCTTAATCGGGCAGGCTTGGGATTTTCATATTAATCTAGAACCGAGCTTGGGATTCATTCTTAGGCTCGAAAACCGGGACGGGCCAAGCCAGGCTTGGGCATGCAGAAAACCCTATGTAAAGCCAAATCCGGTCCACCAAATTGCCAACCTCTAATAGTAATTCTGGGCTAAATAGATATGTTTATCTTTTTAAAGAATGTATAATAAAAATGAAAGGATAAATTTATCATTTTAAAATTTTTACTTAAATTTATAATATACCTGCAAACGCAATTTTTTAAAGTATTTCCACTCTTGTTTCATCAAAATGGACTTTTTGAAGAAGCTCTTCTATCCAAAGCAACTTTCAAAAATGTCACCAAACATCCAATCATTGGGTGGGAAGCCCTATTAGGTCTATGAAGGGTTCCCAACTCTAAGGAAGCTTCGTCAAACAGGCCGAAGAATAAAAGAAGAGCTTTGGGGGTGCTAACGTGCGCCCCTTCTTCAAAAGCTTTTCCTTTTTTCCAACTCTAAGGTCATGTTTGTCGTTTTCTTCTTGAATGGAATTACTACTCATGAAGCGATTTGCATAACTGCCCTATAAGATTATACAATTTTTGGTAAATGCGTATCTAAAAAATGGAAGAAAATCCTCTGCAATAAAAAGCATGCAATATTTGGTGCGGTATCAATATATAGCTGTCACGTGTCAAATGCGCATGTTACTGTTAACGACGACAGAAGCGTCGTTAAGTAGTCCCCTCCCTCTCTTTTATTTTTTATTTTTTTTGGTTATGGGTCTTATCAGCTTTTCTCTTCTGGACTTTTTTCTCCCAACTGTCGAAGCCATCTTCTCCGTCACAACCAACTCTCTACCTTTCTCATTTGCCACCATCGACAGGCAACTTGAACTCCTTGAAATGGAATGATCCATTGCAAACCCAGAAGAAAGAAACCTCGTCGTCTTTGTGGCAATCTCGGTGTTCGGAATCGAGTAATTGCAAAAATCGGGCCACCCATTTTCCAAACCTGGGTCAGCCTTCATCGACCGGTTCACGAGCTCTCGAATTGTCGAACCACTGTTGATAAGCTCCTAAGGTGAAACAGAGAGCACATTGTATTGGGTCTGGTTCAAATAGCCCAAGCGAGCTCATTGCCTCTCGAGCACAGTTAACTCTACACCATTTCCAACAAAACTTTCCGGCAAGTGTAAACAATGTAACATCTCCGGTAACGCTCTGTTCATCACCCTCTCTTGGTTTTCTGGTTTGTTTTCTTGGTTTTTGGGTTTGAATTTTCGGGTTGGTTGGTTTTTTTGGTTTGGTTCAGGGGTTAAGGTGATTTTTGTTTTTTTTGGGGGTGTTTTGGTGGGTTTTTTTTTGCCCCATGTGAAGAGATAGAGAGAGAGAGAGAGAGAGAGAGAGAGGTGAGAAGGGGAGTATGGTTGCAGTTGCAGTCGGAAGAGAGAGATGGAGGCATGGCACGCGAGCAAGGTGCTCGGGAGTCCAAGACAGTGACAGCATGCGAAAAAAAAAAGAATAGGAGGCGCGGGGGCGTGCGGTGGTGTTAGATGGGGTAGCAGAGAGATGCGGGTTGGCTATGTCGTACTGGAGAGTCCTCAGTCGTCTGTTTCGTTTTTTTGCCAGTCGTCAATGTGTTGAGTTGATGGAGAAGAAGATAAAAGAGAGAAGACAGACAAAAAAGAAAGAGAAAAAAAAAAGAAAGGGAGAGAAAATAAATAAAAAAATAAAATAAAATAAATTAGAGAGGGAGGGGACCACTTAACATCCGTCGTCGTTATATTGGTACCGCACCAAATATAGCACTTTTATGGCATAGGATTTTCTTCCCTAAAAGTTGCTTCTAAGTAAGAAGCGATTTAGTTAGATTGATGTTGTTTGGTAAAAATACATGAAGGAAATCTTTTTTTATTAACACAAATGTAATATCAAAGTATCAAAATGAAATGAAGCATTTTAATTATCAAATTAAACACTGGGCAAAAAAATCTTATCTACAACCTCCTTTGCTTTATTATCTTGTATTCTTATTTATTTACCAAAAAAAAAATCTTGTATTATTATTTTATGAAGGAGAATTCTACTATGACGACCTCAGTACAGTACCAACTGGTTAACGATTCAAATTTTATAGAAAAAAGAAATTGATGGTTGTAGATGTAGTTTTCTATTATGCAGATTAACAAATGTCAAAACTGTAGACTAAAGCTGCGTTTGGTAATGCTTTCAAAAAGTTGTTGTTTGAACTTTGAAGCAAGAAAGCATAAGCAAATTCTCTGCTTTTGAAGAGGTCTTTTCATTAAGCAAAACTGTTTGGTAAACATTTGTTGTACTGATGAAAAGTAAAAAAACATGTTTGGTAGCTATAAGCTAATAATTTTTTTTTTTTTATATTACATTATTATTTTAGTTTGAGGTAAGTTTAGGTTCAGGGGTCTTTTAATAATTTTGCTTTCTTTTTGAGGAGGGGTTTGTGATTAATATTTTGCTGTTTTGTTTTCTGCAGGAGAAGAGAATGGAGGGGAAACAGGGTGTGCAGTGCAGGGGCACACGCAGCACGGGGCAAGGGGAGCAGGTGCGCGGGAAGCACGGTAGGGGGCGCTGGGTGCAGATGGGCGCAGACAGGGCACGGGGGCACACGCAGGCAGGAACGGAAGAGAGAGAATAGAGGGAGAGAGAAGGGGGTGCATGCGGGAAGAGAGAAAGGGGAAGAAGAAGAAGAAGAAGAATGAAAAAGAAGAAGAAAGAAAGAGAAGAGATGGAGGGGAACAGATTACCGAAATGAGATTTTCCGTTGTTGTGGGTCGTTAGAGACGATGATCGTAGGAAAGACCAGATGGCGAGCTGGATTAACTGGAGTTGGAGGATGCCGTCGTCACCGTCACCCCCGCCACTGGATTGGATTGAAGAGGTTTTCTGGTTGGGCAATGAAGGAAGGGGAGTGAGGATCTGTGCGGTAGAACATGAAGGAAGAAAGGGGAAGAAGACCTTGAGCAGAAAGCATTGGTTTTTTGTAAGCAAAAATATGATTTTTGAAAAGCAACTATTCTTTGCTTCTCACGTGAAGCAAAATATTGATTTTTTGATTTTTTTTCAAATTGCTTTTAAAAGCAAAATCTGAAACTTACCAAACACCTCTTTTGCTTCAAAAGTAAAAAAATACTTTTAAAAAGCATTACCAAACATAGCCTAACTCTTTATGAAATAAGAAATCGATACATTGCATGTATTTCCGGGTAACTCGACGATGGCTTGGTTTACGTCACCTTATGGGTGCATCATCGAGTTACAATGTCAAAAATTGAGTTATAAGAAACTCGTTGAGTTACCCGGAAAACCAGGTCGAGTTACATTGTCAAAATTGAGTTATAAGAAATCAAGTAAATGGGGCAAGTAAACTAGAAGTCCCAGTTATTTAAGTGACTTGCCGGGGTTTCTGAGTTACCTACAAATTTTAATAATAATGTGTACTTTAGGTTTCAATCTTTTTCGGAAAAGAACTTTTAGTAATTGGAAGGAAAATTCTCCTTTTAACTATTGCTTGAATGGGCTTCTAGATATTACTTAAGGTTCCGTTTGTATAGCTAGAAAATAAAGGAAAGACGATTTTCCTGCATAATATATGTGTTTAGATATCCGAAAAGTATGGGTTCCATAAAAAATATTTCAGTCAAATTTTTTTGACTACAGAAAAAAAAGGCCTTTTTTGTTTTCTGATAAAAAAGAAAGGAATTTGTGAAAAAAGGAAAATAAAAATGTGAGGAGAAGAGCATGTTCCCCATCCTACCTTTCACCACTAAAACTTTCTTCTTCCTACAATTATACAATGAAGTATGAAATGGGCACATAAAAACTTTTCTCATTCATTTCTATTAACCAAACATCAAAATTAAGAACTCCTGTCATGGTTATGCATTTGATTTTCTCGATACAACCAAACAGCCTCCGTGAAAATTAAATTTCACTCTCCAACATGTTATTTCCTAGCATGTTACTTTCCCAGCTTACTTTCTGGTATACTCTTGGCATCCAAATGGAGTCTAAGGTGGCGTTGGCTTGCTTCTATAAGCACTTATTGCAACTTATAGCTTATATAAGTACTTATTAAATTTAAAAATGTGTTTGGTTGGGCTTATGGGTAAGTGTATCCATAAGCAATAGAGGAAGGCTACCCATAAGGAGAAGCTGTTGAGAGCAGCTTCTCCTAAGCTCTTATGCGTTAAGCTATTTCACAACTTTAGTAGTATTTTTAAAATGCCTATTTTACCCCTAAACTTTCATAAGCACTTACATAAATGTTATTTTTAAACTTTAATAATATTTTTATAATTCCTATTTTACCCCTAAACCTTCATAAGCACTTAAATAAATGTTTTTATCAAACACAATTTGCTTCAAGTAAACAGTTTATTGTTGCTGTGGATAAGTGCTCCCATTGAGCCACTTATCCAACGAGAGTGCTGATCCATAAGCACAAGCTGGGACAAACACCTCCTAAAAGAAAAGCATGTCATTTCATTTTAATTTAAGCCATTAGATCAAAGCACCTGATATCTTAGCCAATGAAAGACATCTATTAATTGGATTGTAGATTGTAAATTGTTAAACACTCATAAAAGGTTTCTCACTTTGACCATGCAATGTATCGATTTCTTCTTTCATAAAAGAATTAGTCTATATAGTTCTGACATTTGTTAATCTGCATTATGGAAAACTACATCTACAACCATTAATCTCTTTTTTGTATAAAATCTGAACCGTTAACAACCATTTGTTAATCTTCTTTCATAAAAGCTGTTGAAGAAGGGGCGCAGGCTAGCACGCCAAAAGCTCTTCTTCTATTCTTCGACCCCGTTTAGCACAGCTTCCTAAGAGCTAGAAAGCCCTTTTTAGACTTAATAGGGCTTCTTACCTAATGCTTGGGTGTTTGGTGGCATTTCTGAGAGCTACTTCGGATAGAAGAGCTTCTTCAAGAAGTCCATTTTGATGAAACAAGAGTGGAGTTACTTTTAAAAATTGCGTTTGCAAGAAGCAGTTAGCTATATTCTAAATTTAAGTAAAACTTTTAAAATGATAAATTTATCCTTTTCATTTTGATTATACATTCTTTAAAAAGACAAATATATCCATTTAATCAAAGGCAGCATTTGGCCCAGCTTGCGTGTTTGGATAAGCACTCATTGGATAAGTGGCTCACTATGAGTACTTAGCCACAACAACAATAAACTGTTTACTTGAAGAAAATAGCATTGGGTAAATACATTTATTTAAGTGCTTGTGAAAGTTTTAGGGGTACAATAGGTATTATAAAAATATTTTTAAAGTTTAGAAATAACATTTATTTAAGTGCTTATGAAAGTTTAGGGGTAAAATAGGTATTATGAAAATATTACTAACGTTTAGAAATAACTTCTCGTATAAGTGATAAAAGAAGCTTTTCCTTATGGGTAGCCTTACTCTACTGCTTATGGGTAAGCACTTACCCATAAGGTGTTACCAAACACACTTAATTTTAAAAAGTGCTTTAATAAGCTATAAGCTGAAATAAGTATTTATAAAAGCCTGGTCAAACACAACTTTGTTTAAAATTAAAAAAAAGTGAGAACGATTAAAATAACCATCTTGAAAAGGCTATATATTATCATTTATTTTATTAAAAGTTATTTTTGATAAAAATTCAAAAATGATTGGCACACTTTCCGATGGACCCTCGTCCCTTAAAGCATTTTGATTCAAAGTCCTTTTTTCACAAAGCCCTTTACATTAAAGCACTTTTATTTATAGGAAACTGTTACAAACGAGGCCTTCTTCTACTTTACTTTTTTTTCATTTGCTCGAACACTCTCCTCTATTTCTCTCATAAATCCAATCCCAATCCGTTCTCCATCCCAACAAATTTGACTAACCCACCTTCGATTTCATCCTTTTATTTCTGAAGATTGATTTCGTCTTCCATAACCGGCAGCTTCAACTGTTGAACCCCATCGAAACCCAAAACCCCTCACTCGGCTGCTGCATCTTCTATAAGCTCATCAAAGCTTGCAAGATCAAAAGCAAAAAGAAGTTACAAAAGGCTGCTACAGGTTTTTTTTTTTCCTTTTCTCTTTGATACCGATTCTCAGCTGATGTCGTCCTTGGATGTTATTGATGGAAAGGAATTTTTCTTTGTTTTTTTTTTTAGTTTTGATCGCTGTTTCTGATCTGATATGTCACCAGACCATTTTTTTTTTTTGAAGTGTTAATCAGTAGACATGATTTTATATTGGGTTAATCGATTGCTCTAAATTTCGGTGTTAACTATTAAATTATCAATCTTTTGTCAGCCAGGGTTCCTTCAAGATTCATCCACTAATGGCGATGGCTTTTGGTTTACGTCGCCTTATGGGTGCATCATCGACGGCTTCGACACTTCCGCAATGGCGATTCGCTCCATTTCGTCAAAACTCTACGTTAACAACCTCAAAGCTTTTCGTGAGCGGTACGTCACAATTCGAATCCAATTTAGGGTTTTTCTTCTCTCTTACATGATCTTCTTAAGATATAATTCTTCAGTCTAAAATTTTGGCAACCATTTTTTTTTTTTCCGAATTTTGTCAAGGATTTGTAAGTGTTACGAACCTACAAGTAGAACTCATCCTTAAAAACCGGCTGTTAAGGTGAGGGTGCCTTGAGGTGAATAAACCACCAACTAAGCCCATACTTAGTTGATGTGGGATCCTAACATGCACCCCTCTTTTAGAACCGACGACCATGGCGGTTCATACCCCAGCTAGGTGATACACCAAGGTCACGAGGCTAGGACCAACCAAAGCGAGGGCCATCCCCAAGGAACGTGCCTGCTTTGATACCAATTGTTACGAACCCATAAGGTAGAACTCATCATTAAAACCGGCTGTTAAGGGAGGGTGCCTTGAGGTGAATAAACCACCAACTAAGCCTATACTTAGCCGATGTGGGATCCTAACAGTAAGATTTTAGGCTAAACAGTGGCATTTCCGCACTTGTACTGTAGTCCTTTTAGTTTTTTTTTTTTTTTTCATATTCTTGCAAGATTCATACCCTGTTTAACTGTATGTCTTTGCTGAAATAGATCGCTCAGAAAAATAGCAGGATGAGTCTTTTTATTAGTTAATTGGTTTGTCATGGAATCCCTTTTCACATTGCTAGAGCAATGTAAAAAATCGATTTATTTTTCTCTAAAACTGTTTCTAAAAACTATATATTTAGCTCACATATTTGAACGGTCCCCCTCCAGTATGCTTAGCATCCATTCATTATTTGTTGTTATCTTTCCCCTACTAAAGGTGTGTTATGTCATTTTGTTGTTATTCTAAATTTTTAAATACCATCTTCATTCATCTTCTTGTTAATGAAGATTCTTCTTTTAATGGAAAATTTTCATTCTTGACATGGTCAACTTTGAATTCGTTCTATCAGATTATGTTCTCAGCAACAACAGATAGTTTTTTTTTTTTTTTCCCATCATTTATTTTCAACTACTAACCACGTTTCGACTTTACCTTTGAAATGCATTATATAGGAGCATAGAAAATGGAGGGAACAAATGGACAATTCCATTTACTGATGAATTATATGGTGTACTCATTGCATATATTTTTCATACACCAATGAATCCAAGTGGCAAACATAGTTTGTGAGAGATTACTTAACTGATTAAGGTATTGCTTGCTGATACAAGATGGAGCTTGATGAAGGCAATGCCATTCTGAATATGTGGTCGGATACTATATGCCTTTCATGCTAAAATTGCCGAATAAAATTTTATGGTGATGATAATTGGCTAGTCCTTTTTCTCTTTTCAATGTGAGAAACAGTAGAACCTTGAAAAATAGCAAAAAACAGTAATTATATAGGTACTTCAATTTTTGGCATTGTCCTCCGAGGCACAGATAACATATTGGCACATAGACACGAATACATGAGCATCTCTAAATGGCTAGAGTAGAAGGGATTGTCCTAATCTAGTAGGTAGAATGTTGAAAAGATAATTTAGGTGGCAAAAACGAAACTGTGAAATTGTTGGGGAAGTGTATATTTTGTAAATTATTTTGGTGCTAAAGAGATTTTCCTTGTTCACCTTTAGACCAAAAAGTGAATTTGTAATTGTGTGTGATCATTTTTAAAAAAGTTGTGAGTTACATTTTTGTGTTAATTGATGCCCAAGATTCCGCAATTTTGATTCTTATTAACTTGAATCTTACATCCTCTTGTTCCTAGCTAATTTTGGACCCACTAAAGCCTGGGTGTTAAACATATGGGCAGCACATTCCATTAAATGAGTGTTTTCGTTTTGGTTTGATTCTCATCTATTTTGAATTCATCAATTGCCTTGATCAGATCCATGCTTAGACAATTGTAATGGCTGCGAGAATTATGGGCTGCGAAGCACAAACTTGTAAGAAAACTAAGATAACAGATAGGGGGTTGGCTTGTAACTGTATCATTATTGCATCTAGCATGATTATTTACACTACCTATAATTCTTTTGAAGTATGATTGACCCACTTTCTTGTGCTGATGTCACAGGCCTTTCAAGGCTAACAACAGATGAGAAGCTAAAGGAGGCATTTTCACCTTTCGGTCAACTTCTTGAAGGTACTTCAATCATCTTAATTTGTTTTATGTGTTCTTCCTCAAGCTTTGGTTATTTATTTTGGTATGCCTTCTTAATCATTTTGTAGCCAGAGTTATCACTGATAGAATTTCTGGAAGATCAAAGGGATTTGGGTTTGTCAAGTATACAACCATAGATGAAGCCGATAGGGCTCGAGAAGAGATGAACGCGAAATTCTTAGATGGGTGGGTTATTTTTGTTGATCCTGCAAAACCCAGAGAGCCAAAGCCACCATCTCAACCAGAGCCGGAGCCTTCAGAAGCTGGTTTCAGGACAAACAAGACCATTGGATGGTGTGGATGATTGGCTTATAAAGTATCGAGTCATCTCATTGTAATGAAGGATTATAAGTACACGGGAACTTGGATTATTTTTTCAGAAATGCCTCTAGATTTGGAAGAGAATCCGTTTATTTATGTGGGACAAAACAAACAAAACAATTTTGTGAACATTTATTCTAACTGTTCATGTTTTTGTTGCCTATTTTTCATGCAAGCAGCAGCATCTGAAATCTATTATTTGATAAGTTGCTCAATGGGAGCACTTATCCACAGCAACAATAAACTGCTTACTTGAAGAAAATAGCGTTTGGTAAATACATTTATACAAGTGCTTATAAAAGTTTAGGGCTAAAATAGGTATTATAAAAATATTATTAAACTTTAGAAATAACATTTATTTAAGTTCTTGTGAAAGTTTAGGGGTAAAATAAGTACTTTAAAAAAATTGCTAAAGTTGTGAAATAGCGGAACGCATAAGAGCTTGGGAGAAGATGCTGAGAGCAGCTTCTAGTGCTTATGGGTAAGCACTTATCCATAAGTGCTACCAAAAACATATTTAATTTTAAAAAATGCTTATATAAGCTATGAGCTGCAATAAGTACTTATCGAAGCCGGGCCACACGCAGCCTCCTCCATGATCGATAAGCAATTGTATATATCGGTCTCAGTTATTAGTTGAAAGCATTAAAAAATAAGGCCGATTCCTTAACTAACAAGTGCGTATTTGCCACTCCCAAAATTGATATGATTTAATCTAAGTTGTATCGGTTTCGATCAATAATTTTAATCTTACCTACATGTGTGGGAATATTACTTAAGATTAGAGTCATTGACCTTTTGTACAGATTATAAGATCTAACCTCTTTTGATGGAAAAATTGAATCAGATCAGATACTTCTCGATGCAGTAATCCGGATCTATAGTGGCAGAACTCGATTACAGACCGGATATTATCTCACATCGATATTGATCACACAAGGATGCCCACATTCAAACAACCAAGCACACCAGATCTCTAGAAGGAAGAAGAGAGAGAGCACTACATAAGGGCGAGGGGCAACTGCCCCACTCAATTTTTGATAATTATTTTATAATATATTATACCCCTTGTTAAATTTTATTTTCCCCCTAAAGATTTTTTTGTTGTCCCCTTTCAATAGTATTTTCACTTTGCACCCTCGTTGGTTCGGTCTAAACCGAAAACTGAAAAAACCAAACCACAAAAATCAATCTAAACTTTTTCATTTTAGTTTGATTATGATTTAGAAAACAAAAATCGAATTAATTTGATTCAATTTACAATTAAGGCTTCGACTAAACCGAAAAAAAAAAAAAAAAAAAAACCAAAATAGATTATATACTTAGTATGCATAATATAGAAACTAGCATTATTTTTGTCTTCTTTGATGAAAAATAGCATTAATTTTTTCAAACCAAAAACCAAATTTTAGTTAAAGCTTTCGCCCCCAACTACAATAGAATCTCGACTCCGCACTCCACCTCTGATCACACCTATTTTTCTCTCCTCCCAAGTACATGGAATTTTACAATACCACTTACACATAAAAATAGATTTTGACAATGCAACAAGGACGAAGATCATTCTACCAAAAGCCCCCATTCCATTGTGTCATGCTACTACAAGCAGTTGCGACTGGACGCTGTTGCAAAGGAAGAAAAGGGTAAGCAATGAACTCTTCTTAACCATCAAGGCCCTGTAGAAAAGAAAACGAGTACATAGATGAGGTGATTAAAAATTATGCAACCAAGATTATTTAATCAAGAGAGATTCTCATCAACATAATTGTTTTAAGTGATATTGTTATGGGCCGAATCATTGTTCCAAAAGCCCTAGTACTGATGAAAACTTATTTGGTTAAGCCCTTAATAATTAGGATCATAACATTCCACCACGCTTCTATAGTTGATGTCGACACTGACCCGTTGGTAGCCCTTTACTTATTTGGCTAGCCTTTTACTTATTTGGCGGCTCCGCTCACCTATCAGTATTTAATGACTTGGTACCATGCCCATACATAATACCAAGGCATTTTAATCCAACTTACAAGTCACTCCCTCTATGACTTGAACCCATGACGTAGTGATTGCTTTGATACCAACTGTTACGGGCCTAACCGTTGTTCCAAAAGCCCCAGGACTGACAGAAACTTATTTGGTTAAGCCCTCAACAAATAGGTTCTTATCCATTGAACTCTTGCCATGTGATATCAATAGTGCTTAAGGACCCATCCACGTATATGGCTGCATATTCCTGGATTTCAATTGTTTAAGATCAGGCTTCAGGCATGGGTTTGACACAGTAGAGAATAGCATGCATGTTATGTTCTTTGTCTATCTGATATTTGCTCAGTCAGGTTCTGCTCTGCCATCTTAAGTATTTCCAAGATCTTTGAAATAGCGAGCTTTCAACTTAGTGTTTCAAATATTAACTCCAAAGGATACATACCTCAAAATCACTATGTTGGTTGCTCAGCAAGGCACGCCACCAAAGATGCTAGTTCACATTTGATTTGAGTGTCTTCTGCATGTCTATCCATCTGGTCTCTGGCTCCATTTTCCTAAATTTTCTTGTGCTGTAGTCTTTTTGATTATCGCTTCATTCGTTTGTCTGTTTTTCTTGCTTTTTATTTGTAGCTTTGGCCAACATTTGTCTGCTTCCTGTACTGTTATTCCTGCTTTTATGGCAATGAATCCATTTATATTCATCAAAAAAATAAATAAACAAACAAAATCTATTGCGATGTGGCTTTGTCTGGCATTTGACCTGTTTTTTTTAAGCCTCCAACCAGCATTAAATCACTCTCTGTTTCATGTCATAACCTTCGTTACACGGCCAAACTAATGCAATTCTCAATATTTCAATGTCAGAGAGACCCTAGTCATCGTGCAGTTTTTTCTGCAGCAACAAATTATCAAAAACATATCTAAAAAGCACTATAATATAAATTTATCTTCCAAAACCTTTCTTGTAAGAGAGATTGTTTATGAAATATCTAAAAAGCACGATAATATACTTAATAAAAATCTCACTTGATCCATCTCATCACCATATTTTGCCCAGTTTAATGAACGGAGGTTCAATTCAAGGAGGTTCCCAACATAATATTGACGACATAACCTGCAGGAGAAGCAACAGCAATTAACATGAATCAAATTATTATGTTCACACAGTATATTGAGAGGGGAAAAAAAAAGTTTTGTCATGTGGGTGGATAAAGTTCTGCCATAATTTCAAGTATTTGTTGTACTCCATCCAAACTGTGCCTATCCTCCTCGCTAGATTGAAAGGGTCTAGTTTGATTTAGGGTTTTAAGATTGAAAGTGTACAACTTTCAAGTGCTAAAATGACTAAAACCAACTGATCGTCTAGGACCAGGACAAGACCCTAAGAAAATACATGTGCCAGGCCCAAACATTATATACAATGTAGACCACTTCAACATCCCTCTGGGTTTGGAAATGGTGAGTACTTGCACACTTATCAGATCGACTACCTACAATATTTCACAATTTGACAATAAAAAATATGCCAACCAAGATAGGTGCAGGTAGCACCACATTCAATTTGGGGAAAATCTTTACTGTTGTAGAACTTTTTTGATTGTTTTCTACTCCCTGCTATTTGTTTTTCTTTCTTCTTTCCCGCTTCTTTCTTATTTGGTTCACCTTTAGTGGCCTTTATATGCCTCCTTCATTTAATAAAACCTTGATTCTCATAAACAGGAAATGCTAACCAGAGACAGAAAAGAGGAATACTTGCCAAATAAACATACTAAAATGCTGGGGAAATGCTCTGAGCTTACCATATACGTAGTTCTTTTCCTTTTGTTATGAATCATCCATCATTGAGGTGGATCATTGATCAAACACTTTAAATCAATGAACCGAGTGTCAGGTGTCAGGTGTCAAGCTAGTGCAACCAGGAGAGATATTTCAATGCACATTACTGTATAAATGAATACATTACACACGCACACACACACACACGTGTATTATACGCATTTATGCCTGTTGTGAGCACTTAAATTGATGCATAGCATGAATAATGGCTTGAAAGTAAAATTTTCTGGAATAAGAGTTTAGCATTAGGATTCACAAAGTTATATAGACCAATCAATGATCAATCAGATCACAATGTATTTGTATTGACCTCTACCATACAGAAAAATCTGTGCAGGCATTAGATATTTTTCGTTGTAAGGAGTAAGGCAAGGGACTCAAAATTAGTATATAAACATGTCTCTGATAGAAATGAATGTCCACTTTATTACCAGTTTAGGTTCCCTATCACAAGGTGTTGCATGCTGCAGAATAAAATCTTATAGCAACTAAATTTATCAAAGCTAAAATCAATATGACTTGGTTTCCTATTTTTCAAATAAAATCAAATTCATTTAATGTCCATATGCTCTAATCAAGTAGCTTACATGGTGACTCATTGGAGCCCCTTGAAGGCAATAAACCTAGATCAAGTGAGCAACAACCTGGACAACATTTGAAACTTCATCACAATGATTCTGTTGCAAACATGGACATTATTTACAAAAATAAATGTTCTAGGAGAGAACTATAAGGAGAAGGCATTGCCCATATGCTGATACAAAAATAAATGTTCTCTAACATGGACATTATTTACAAGAAAATAAATAATTGAAAGTTCCATCATTACTACACTAACTTTCCCTCCTCTCCATAGTGTTTAAACTCAATATAGGATCGGGGATTGTCCCCATAGTGTAAAGGATCGGCCAGGGACAAGCCGCGATCCCTGGCCAATCCCAAAAAATTAAAACGCATTGACTCGGATCGAGTTCGTGATGGATCGGCTGATCCATCACGGAATCCGGACGATCCAAACTGGATCGTCCGGTCCAAGTCTTAAAAAAAAACTAAGAAACAAAAACCCAGCGCTGAGAAGTTTTGAGAGAGAGAGAGAGAGAGACTACGCGTCGCTGTCCCTCCAACCTCATCCCCACCATCTTCAACAGCCTCTGAAGAAGAAGAAGAGCCATCGAGCTCTTGGAGAGCTCGTCTTCGAAATTCCATGGAGAGATCACTGGTACCCAGTTTCCCTAATCGAAGACCTGGATCACGTCTCCCAACTCCATTTCAGCTTCTCGGTCGAGATATTGTTCTCTTTCGAGAGAGAAAGAGAGTGCCGATCGATTGTTTTTTCTTCTCTTCTTATTCTTTTCTTTGAAAGGGTTCCTTCAGCTTTTTTTTCTTTTTGGTAGCAAGGTTCCTTCAACTAGAAGAAACCGAAAGAAGAGAAATTTGAGCATTTTCACTTTGTTCCTCTTCTTATTTGATTTTCAATTGTTTTTTTTAAAATACCGAGACATGTTTTGGATTGGCTGATCCCGAGTTGGATCGCCGATCCAACTTGGTATCAGACCGGGATGATACCCGATCCGATACCGAGTTTAAACACTATGATTGTCCCGGTTCGATACCAAGTTGGATTGGCGATCCAAATCGGGATCGACCAATCCAAAACATGGCCCCTTTTTTTTTTGATTAAAAAAAAAACCAGAAAATTTGAGCGGTTTCGGATGATCCATATTGGATCGTCTGATCTGACTCGTCCGAAACTAAGTTAGATCGTTTGGATCGGACGATCTGATTCGGTTTCAAACCGAGTCAGAGAAATTTTAACAATTTAGGGATCGGCTTGGGATCGTGGCTCGACCCGAGCCAATCCCAAGTTGTATCGGCCGATCTCACTCGGGATTGGTCAATACTTTACACTATGCTCCCCTCACCTCCTGTCCTTAAAGAGCACACAGGGGAGGAGGTTTCACTAACCAAAAAGCCAAACAACATCTCTACAATTTGATTAGAGATAATTCTGCAGCAGGTCACTTGAGGAATATAATTAAACAGAAAATTATGACAGCTTCAATGTTGACCCTCAAAGATAAGAAATTTCCTTTTACGATAAAAAGAAGTCTAAACATTAAAGCGATAATTAATTCCTATGCTGGATATTTATGAATTATAAGAATCAACATTAACAAATAGGAGATAAGCTAAAGGAAATTAGGTTAAGATGGTGTAGGCATGTAAAGTGAAGACCTGGGGAGTCAACTGTGAGAAGGTGTGAGGAGGTACTCATTGAAGGTCTAAGAGGACGAGAGGAAGACCAAAAAGAACCTGGATGGAGTCAGTCCAAAAGGATTTGGACACCCATAGTCTGAATTAAGGTATGGTTTTTGACAGATTGGGAGACCCCAACTAGTTAGGATATTGCATTTTTTGTTGTTGTAGTAGTATAACATACAGAAGCTCAGCACTCTTGTCATGTAATTCACTTAAACCGAGTCATGCATCAACAAATTTAATCAATGGTTAAGAAAATATAAAATTATTATGAAAACAGCATGGAGGAGCATTTTAATTGTAATGTGATATAATAATTAATATAAAAGAAGAGGGATGCAGATGCAGGCAGAGTTTATTTATTTTTCCTTGAATGATCTGTAGGAAGAACCTCTGCTGGTGGCACTTCAATTCGTTTGTGCTGAAAATATTGGTTTGGTGAGGAATGTGAGTGCAAAACCAACAGACATTGGTTCAAATCCCCTTGACCAACAAGGCTTGGGTTGGAGGAGGAGGAGGGGGGAACACTAAGCCAGTAGCTTCCTACCTTCTGATCAATAAAAGGAAATTATTCTTTTTTATTTTTACTTTTTTAAAATTGACATGTTCTTAGAACTCGATTCAGTCAGTGATCAAGTTGGAAAGTTGTTGGAATACTGCACGTACACATAAATGCGCTTCTACAGCTTATTCTGGGTTCATGTCAATCCAAAGTCGATCTCCGAGAGCTTTCAAGCATTGGTACTGCTAGAACCAACACTTGGTAAGACAAACCAGCACTTGTAAGCAGTTCACAAGAAATTGTTTCTTAATGCATGAAAACATCTAAGTCATAACTGAATAAAGGCACATATCATGAAGAAAGGAAAAAAAATATCTTGAAATGTTGCCCAAAATGTTGAACAGCTACAAATTAACTTGCACAATTCCAGCAAACCTGTAAAATCAAATACTGTTAGTTTATGATAAACAAAGTACTAGAAAAAAAAAAGAGAGAGAGAAAGAGAAGCTGGAGTTTATGAATTTCCATTTACCCATTATTAATTCTGCAAGTAATATAGGAGGGGAAGAAGTGAATTCAAAGAATCACAAGTAACATCAATGATAAAGGTACCTACAACAAAGCAGGAAAAATTCATTATTTGACCAACTCGATGTCATTCTGGCCTCAGATTCTACATGCTTTATCATCAAAAACATTCTTCAGGATCTTGTTAAATTAAAGAAAATAAAATAAAATGAAACTACACCTTCCACCTTCCAGACCAACATATTTAAACTCAAAACTTCAATCATTCACAAGCACAGGCCTCAGAGTGTACAATTGTAAACAAAATGTAACAGCTTCTGGTGCTAAGATTGATTTAAAATACTACCAAGCTTGATTCCTTATGCCATAAAACATGAAACCATAAGATTAGAAAGATAAGTATTATATATATATATATATATATATATAGAGAGAGAGAGAGAGAGAGAGAGAGAGAGAGAGAGAGAGAGAGAGAGAGAGAGAGAGAGAGAGAGATGGTGGAGAAAACAAGGGGAGAAGTCGAATCACACTTCTGATCGACTTCTCTATTTATATTATTTCTCTTTTAATATATTAGTGCTGGGCACGTGCGAAGAGAGAGAGAATGGTGGAGAAAACAAGGGGAGAAGCCGAATCACGCTTCTGATCGACTTCTCTATTTATATTATTTCTCTTTTAATATACTAGTGGTAGACTTGTAAGTTGAAGGTTATATAGTTGATAAGGATTAGATCAATAGTATATATACCTATGAAAAACATCAAAACATCAATATTGCATTTGATAATAAGGTACATGAAAGTTTGTCGTATCAAAATAAATGGCTAGGCTAGAAGTTTCGGCATATGCTGTGTGTTTTTATATACTTAAAAGTTTCAAACACCAAGAGGCTTTTACGGAAGACATAAATATGGCCAATATCTTTAATTTTAAAGCAAGTGAATGAACAAAATTAGTGAATATGGTGCATTAGAGTGAATGAATCATTAAAGCGTTTATTGGGTTCTTCATCTACAAACTCAGAAGAAATTTTTTCCTCTTTTCATAGACTTGCTTTATAATTTGATTACAAATTGTTTCTCTCCTAATAAAAGTTCTTTTCTCCACGTTTTGGTATAATTCAACCACTCAAGAGCATCCTATCCTACAATACACTGAAGTCTCTCCTCGTCATCCAATTTGATATTATCAGCAAGCTTATCTTTGTCATGGATGGTCATGTTGTAAATATACTGCAAACTTCTCTACCTTCACCATCATCTTGTTGTTCTCCTCTTTACTAAGAGACCCTCTGTTGTTCGTGATATTCATATTTTATAAATATATAAACTTTTTACCTCGTAATATATGCTCACATAATATGTATTTGTAATGACATCGATCCAAGTAAAAAAATATCAAAAAACGAGATGCAGCATAAAAAATAAGCTTAATCCGAGTGTCATGCAACTGAACAAAATTCTAATGTTAAGTTCAGATAAAGCTAAAGCATATTTATCCAGCTATAAAGCTAATAAACAAATCCATATATCAAGAATCACTGTCCTCAAACCAAACTGAAAAGAGTTCCTTGTTTTTTTTTTTTTCTGGTTATGGTTTAGAAAACAAAAAACCGAACTAATTAGGTTTGATTTTTCGTTAAGGCTTCGACTAAATCAAACAGAACCGAATCGAAAAAATCGAAGTAGATTATATACATACATATATAAGTGTGTACACATATTTTATATAGAAAATAGTATTAATTTTGTCGAACCGAACAAAAAAACCAAATTACTCGGTTTCTATTTCGGTTTTCGATTTTATTCATTATAGTTGGATTTTATTTTTGATGTTCTAAAATGTTTTTTTATTTTGATTTGGTTCGATATTTGGTTTATTATAATGTAATTCAATTTGGTTTATCTTTGACCACTAAACTAAGCCAAACCTGCCGAATTATACCCTTACTTGCCTTTGTGCTCAACTCAGTTTAAAACCTTTTAGACATCAAAATGAGTTATCTTTTTAATTTTAGAAAAAAAAAGAAATATATATATATATTTGAGTTTTTTCTTAACAGTAAAACTAAAATGGAGCAGTTACAAGGAAATTGAGGAACTAATTGTTTGAAACATTAAGAAAAGAAAGATACAATTTGAATTAAGGACCAAGTAAAGAAGAATCAGCATAACTTTAACAACTTGACTGAACAATATAAACAAAATATAGAACAATTACATATTAGTGAAAGAAGTATTCAGCAATGAAAATTAAGAACCTATATAAATTAAAATCCCTTGTAACTCATCTCTTCAAAACAAACTTGAACTCTCCTGAAAACAAAATATGTACAAAACCAACAGCACTGAAATAAAGAGACTAATATATAGAACAACCATTTCCGATTTCCGACACATGCACTTACCTCCCCATTTTGCTGGATTTGTCCGGAATGCTTCTAATGCACGTTTCTGACACCAAGACTCGGCCATGTCAATGTACCTGAATGAATTATATCATACTTATACATCAGAAGCAACCAAGAAGTGTAGCGATAATCAAGTGCTTTGCATTCCATTTCCTGTTGAAGCAAAGCATTAAATTAATTGAAAAGTAGTAAAAACAAAACATTAAGCGACACCAAATGCAGCCATAAACCAGGAAAAAGTATTAGAAGGAATATAAGAGTAGCTACTACTCATACTCATTTCCTCCATAGTAACTAGCACCAGAATATCCTATTATGCTTCACTGTATTTGTTGGTCATGACAGATCCAACTGCTTGCACAACTGAGAGAGAAGTGAAATTTTCCGAAGGTGTGAGTTCAAGCCCCTTCACTAGCAATATAAAAAAAATAAAAAATAAAAAAATAACATCCTGATAAGAGAAAAATCAGATTGCAAAGCAAAGTACAACTTAGGGTCCATTACCAAAGAGACATTCGTAAATCAAAATACAGCCAAACCGAAATATCAAACAAATTGAACAAACAAGAAACTGAGACTCGTGAATGAAAGATCCTCCAACTTATAAACAAATCAACCAAAGCAGTTTTCGGATTTTATTCAATCAAACAGATACATCTATACGAGATCCAAAACCTCAAAAATAAATATTTAACCAGTACAAAGACAATTTGATATATAATACCTTCCATTGCCTTGCTTTTTCGAGCTCGATAATATCAGCAATCTCTGGATTGGGGACCTTGAGGATCATTCAACTGCTTTGGCCACTGTAAAGGATGAAATCAAACAGAAACGAAAGATAAACTAATCAGAGCTTACAGTAACTTGAGAGCTCTCCTACTCACGCTAAAAAAAAACGATGAAAATTTATTAGAGAGAAACAGAGAGAAGAAGTAATTACCAATGTTGATGGCTTTAACGAGATTGGAATGGAGCAGCCAAAACGACCTGAGAAGAAGATTTGTGTAGAGAAAACAGATGCAGAAGGAAAAGCCGGAGAATGTCGTTGCTTGTGGGACACGTTTGACGAAAAAGTACACGTGTCTAATGAAGAAGCTCCTGCATAGAGAGGCAGAAGGAAAGGTCGGGAAAAAAAATTAAAAATGTTGTTATGTGGCGTTGGTGCGTTTAATTGCAGAAACGCTATGTGTATTAAGGGTTTTCAGATATTGTAAAGGCTGAAAACGTCTAACAATATCAGGAATATGGATAAAAAGGGAAGACATTAGAAACGGGATTGTCTCTTTTATATAAGGGCATAGATAATGGAAAAGACTGAAATGCTCTTATAGGGTTCGACCACTACATGTAAGTACATAACACTCCTGAACTGGGGTATATACATTGTTTAAGTCCAACTTGTTACAAATAAAATCCATCCTTTATCTACCCAGACTTGGTAAACAAAGCAGCTAATTGTTTCTCAGAGCTCACAAATGGGGTGCAAATATCACCATTTTGAATCTTTTCTTGAAAAAAGTGACAATTAACTTGAAAATGCTTTGTCCTCTCATGAAAAACAGGATTAATGGCAATAGCAGCTTCACTATCACAAAATAAATTCATGGGAAAGTAAACCTTCAAACCAATCTTAGACAATAAATATTTCAACAAAAATAACTCACTGGATGTATGGGATATAGCCTGATATTCTACTTCTGCACTTGATCTAGCCACCACACACTTTTTTTTTTCCAAAATACTAGATTACCACCAAAGAAAGTGCAGTAACCTGTATATCTCCTCCAGAAGGAAACCCAGCTCAGTTAGCATCTGAAAACCTTTCAATATTCAGATCACCACATTTATTAAATGACAGACTACGGCCTGGAGCTCCTTAAGGGACCTCACAATGTGAATCATAGCCTCCCAACAAGGATATCGAGGTGATTTCACAAATTGACTCACAACGTTAACAACAAAAGAAATGTCTAGCTACTATCAAGTAATTGAATTTACCAACTATGTCTTATGTCCCCTTGGATCCTCAAGTAAATCTCCCTTTTGATATTAGGACTCATAGGAGGATAACAGGTCAAGATCCTAATAGCCTGGTTTCTTCCAAAAGATCCAAAACATATTGGCTTTGTGAGAGAGAAATCCCAAGGCTTGACCTAGCCACCTCAATACCCAAAAGATATTTGAGCTGACCAAGACCTTTGGTATGAAATTGCTGCTGTAGGAAATTCTTCAAGTTTTTACCCGAGCCTCACCTATAATGATATATTTTTTTTATGAAAAACATCAAGTGATATATATATATATATATATCTGTGTTTGTATGTGTGTAAAAAGGATAAGTACAATGGTTCATAAAGATCGAGGTGATCTCATGGTATCAGCCTAAACACCTTACTCTTGAAAAATACAACATATCAACCATACATCCTCACCCCCTCCTGAAATCATCTCTACAGTCGGAATCCCTACAAACAAGTTCTCCCTCCCAACCCCACCCTTAGCTAGAGAATCAGCCACGGCATTTGCCGATCTAGGAACATGTAAGAAAGCAATAGTCAAGTCATGAGATAAATGCCGAACTAATCTGCAAAGGTGACTAAGCCTCCATGATGAAAGGGAGGATAAAAGCCAAGAAATGATAGTTTGGGAGTCTCCCTCCACCTCCAAATTATGATAACCATGAGCCCTCGCTTCCTTCAACCCAATGATCAATGCACAAATCTCTGCACGAACGGAATCCCCAGTCCCAATTGGACCTGAAAAAGCATGTACTAACATCCCCTCATGATCTCGGAAGACGCCCCCCGCTCCTGAAGGTCTTGGATTGCCCAGAGATGTTCCATCAAAATTAAGTTTGATGAAGCCATCTCTTAGGGATCTCCAAATCATACTAATAGCTGGTCCAGGTGTGCAGATGACGTCGCAATGAAAGCCCAATCCCTGAAGAAATCAGAAAACGAAAAACAACTAAACTTTGGCTGAACAATCATCCAAGATGCTACCATTTGAGTAATCGACTCACTAATTGCCCTCCTACTCCATTTTTCCTCAAATATTCTTCTATTCCTTTACCTCCAAATCGCCCATAAGACCGCCATGAATAGAGCGCTATACATCCTTTTGCCCCTTTTGCCCAAACCTGCAAATCTCCACTGCTCAAAAAGTGACTGAATGGAGTCAGGCATGACCCATCCCGTCACAATCTCCTGTAGGAAGAACGATCAAATATAAGCTGCCACTTCGTACTGGAGGAAGAGATGATCAACCGACTCCCCATGTTTTAAGCACATAACACAAACATTTGGAGAAATCATTAGCTAACTCCTCTTCTTTTGAAGATGGTCACAGGTGTTGATTTTATACAAGAGAGCAATGCACTAAAAAATTCGGATCCTAGCTGGGACTCTAACCTTCCAAATCGAATTAGGCCGAAAGGGTGCAATAAGGGCATCACTATCATTAAGAATGACACGGAGGAAGGACTTCACAGAAATGAAAAGGAAAAAAAAAGCCTCTTGAATCAGGAACCCAAACCCTCAAATCATTGCTGGAACTATCAACAAAGACATCCTTTAGGAAATCAAAGAGAGAAGCTAACTTTGACATCTCCACCGGCCTAAGATCTCTTCTAAAATCTAGTTTCCAAACCAGACCTTCAGAAGACCAGGATAGAATATTCGACACCCATGAATTACGGCTACGAACAAGATAGAATAATTTGGGATAGCGGGAGGATAAGCAAGAACCCCCCACCAAGTGTCTAATGAAAATCTGAAGCAGTTTCCTCTGCCAACCATGGTTTCAAGGATCGGACCGGATTGGCCGGTCCGTATCAAGATCGGCCAAGACCGGTCCGTATTGGGATTGACCAGGACCGGTCCGATCCCAAGCCACGATACAACTATGGTATCGTTAGGCTTTGGATCGGACCGGTCCAACCGATACCGATCCGGACCGGTCGATCCGGTCCGATCCAGTGATTGGATTGGCCTATCCAACTGTTGATCTCTACAAATTTCAATCCCGTCTTTGAAGAATGATCGATCGAACTGCGTTGCAATCTCGATAATTCGATCTTGAGAAGAAACTGATTCGACCTTTAAAATTCAAGTCTCTGTTCTCTTCTGGATTCTTAAGTTGAACGATGACCTTCAGTCCGGATAGATGAAACTCGGTCATAGTCATCGACTAATTCAAATGTCGCAATTTTCAGGTTGACTAAACACTAGGTCCAATAAAATTTTGCCGCAACTCCAACCATATTAATTTCCTTTATGTTTGTTTTGTAGTAATTATCCATGTCTCACAGATGCTCTCTTTCAAGTATCTTATGAGACTGAAAACAGAGCATCCGTTTGTATTAAGATATTAAGAAGCTCTACAATGTCCATACTATGACGATACAAAAAAAAGGGGACCAAAGTATGAATCCTTCGTTTCTTTCGATTTCTCCACCAAAACAGCGATCTTTTCCAAAAATCTCGTATCCAGAACAGTTGCATTTAACACCTTTTTTTTTTAAGGACGATCTAACTTTTGGATCAGATTTGGATCGGCCAGTATCGTCTATCTGGATCGGTTGGTACCGGCCGGTATTGTAGATCCGGATCGGGATGGGCTGGGACTGGTCCGATCCAAGATCCTGAAACTTAAAACCCTGCTGCCAACCAAGAACCGTACATGCGGTAGTAAAAAGTAAAGCCAAAGAAGAGATTTCTTTCCAAGGGCCCGCTCTGAACATTCTAGCACGAGAGTTAACCTCCCATCCGTTTTCATGGATTCCATATTTGCTTGCAATGACCTTAAACCAAAAGGCATTTTGGTCCAGACTAAATCTCCATAGCCACTTTCCCAGCAATGCTGAGTTGCGAGCCTAAATGTTATCCAAGTTCAACTCTCCTTTATTTCTTCCTCTACATACTACCTCCCACCTCATTAAATGGTCTTTCTTGAAACCACCACCATCCCATAAGAAATCTATCTGCCTTTTTTTTTCAATCATCCTTGCTACTTTACCTAGGACTCTAAGCAATGAAAGATTGACCGGAAGGTTAGAAAGGATCGCCTGAATTAGAGTAACACTACCTCCTAAAGAAAGGTATTTCTTTTTCCATGATGCCAATCTGTGTTCCACTTTATCAATGACATGGCTCCAAAAGTCTACCCTCCTAGGGTTATCTTCAAGGTCCACAATGTCGGTGTCTCCTGACATGTCGCTGACATGGGGGAAAATGGGGAAACCAAGGGGAAATGTGGAGAAACCATGGGTTTTTGATGGTTTTTTTGCCCCAAACTTTAAACATGTCAAATTAAGGCCTAAATGCATCCAAATACATCACAAAATGCCTACACATTAAAAGTCATTACTTGAGGGGGGTTAACTTACACGTTGTTGGGTATGTAAGCTATAAAAAAGATGCTATATGTACACGAAAATAAGCAAATAAGATACACATCCTCATACATTGCACATCTCAGAACCATGGTTCAAAATATCGTATCGAGGTAGCATATCGGTCAGGCAAAAATTGGATACGTATCAGATACGCTTGGAAATGCTGTATTTTACCGTAGATACGCATGGAAAATGATGGATACTTAAAAAAATACTCATTTAGATGCGAAGACAAGTTAAAAATATTATAGATTAACATGTTTTTCATATCATACACCCAATCACCCATACACATAACATATATTAACGTGGAAACAAATTGGTATGCTCACAAACACATAGAAACCTAAACAAATAAACATCTAGATCTTTACTTAAAATTCATAGATCCATATAATAGAACTCTAAAACTTGTTTTAGACATAAAAATTATTTGGAATGGAAAAAAATACTCTTATAATGCATACCTCGAAAAGCTATGCATGAAGAGGAAAAATGCTTTCTAAGCTCCAAATATTAGATGTTTTCAGTCAAACTAAGAAGATTTTGGGACGGAATTGGCTATATTTCAATGAGGTTTTTCTTTTTGGTCAAGGAGAGAAAGAGAGTTGAACAATGAGCCAATGGTTCATTTTTCATGCTTTTACATATAAAAAGGCAGAAGCATTACATGATATGTATCGACCATATCGACGAATAAGATAAGATATTTTGAACCATGCTCACAACTAAATGTACATGAAAATAAGCAAATAAGATACATTCCATACCAATTTTAAATCATAATTTCAAATTTTTTCAATTTGTTTTTTTTTGTTTTTTTTTAGCAAAACAGAAATACAGCTTCAAAGTTAATATTTAATAACATACAATATTTATTTCAATTTTTTTATATTTTTTCAAAAAAATTTGAAAACTTCCCCCCATGTCACCCCATGTTGCCGACATGTCGCCCATGTTGAGAGACATGGGGGAAATATCGAAAAAATTTGAAATTGTTTCCCCATGTCGCTGGCATGTTGCCGATATGAGGGTAAAAATGAAATCTGGAGATTTACAGCCAGATTTCGTGTCTCCCTTGGGGGAAATGGCGACATGTCGCTAGGTTTCGCCGACATTGCATTCACTTCCCAACGGCAATCCTAGGTATCTCATAGGCCACTCAAACACCCCACATCCTAACACCCTTGCACAATTCTACAACAGTTCATTACTCACGTGGATCCCTGCTAGAATATTTTTCTTTAGGTTTACCCTCAAACCTGACATCATCTCATAGCACTTGATGATTGATTTGATCCAAAAAAAACTGCTCCTTTTCAACTTCAAAAAACAGAATCGTATCATCCAAGAATTGCAAACAAGAGATAGACACCCGATCACTACCCACCCTAAAACCACAAATTAATCCTAAAGAATCTGCCCTTGAAAAGAAACAACTGAGAACATCCCCCCAATCAATGTGAACAAGAGGGGGGGATAGTGGATCCCCCTGACGAAGACCCCTCGAGGATGAGAAATAACCTTTAACTTTTCCATTCAGAATGAAAGAGAAAGATACATTACTAACACACCCCACTATCCATCTACACCATTTCACACCAAATCCTTTCCATACCAAGACAGCATCGAAAAATTCCCAATCCACCCTGTCATAAGCCTTTTCAATGTCCAACCCCACCAACCCTACGCCTCCTAATCTGAGCCTCTCCTCAACACATTCATTTGCTATAAGATTGCTATCTAGAATCTGCCGGCCACTAATAAAAGCACTTTGATTTTCAGACACAATCCTACCAATGACCTTCCTAAATCTACTAGTCAAAACCTTAAATGATTTTATATAAAGCTAGTAGTAAAGCTGATAGGTCTAAAATCCTTGATTTCCTTAGCTCCTCTTTTTTTAGGAATCAGCACCAAAAAGGTAGCATTTGTCATTTTATTGATGATCCCTCCATGAAAAAACTTGTGAAAAACCTCTAGTAATCCAGACTTAAACACATCCCAATTAGCCTGATAAAATAATTGAGAAACCATCAGTACCTGGAGCCTTATCCTTGTCTAACTCCCAAATCAACCTTTTAATCTCTTCTTCCTCAAAAGGCTTTTCAAGCCAATCAACTTGCTCACCTGAGAGCCTATTTCCACCCAAATTATTTACATTAAATCTCAGATCCTGTTCAGATTTGGACAATTTGGAATAGAAAGAAGTTAACTCGTTCACGATCGCTTCCTTATCCTCAATTATAGAACCATCAACTTCAAGGTGAGTTAGGAGATTGGTTTTTGCTCTCCCATTAGCCACCATATGGAAATATTTTGTGTTATCATCTCCTTTGATCCATCTAACTCTCAATTTTTGACACCAACTCACTCTTCCACCTCTTTGTTTCTTCATACTCCTCTTGAGACAAAATCCTAGATTGGTCGACCCCATCTAACCATTCAATTTCCTGCAATACCTCTTTCTTTCTACAACCTAGGTCCCCAAAAACTTCGCTATTCCAGATTCTGATTTTTTCTTTTAACACCTTAAGCCTGTGCATGAATCGAAATCCATCCCATTTATGAGAACTATCCCCCTTCATCTAACCACCAACTTTCTACTGATTTTTCGAAAAAGGATTTCTGAAGACATAAGAATGGGATGATGATCTGAAGTTGGCCTAGGGAGAACAATCTGGATCACTGTGGGAAATTAATTCACTTTAGTTTTGGGTTAGGGCTATTGTATCGTGGCTTGGGATCGGACCGGTCCCACTCCACAGACAACATACGTCTATCAAGGTGACATAAAATGGGAGGAGACTGTATATTTGACCAAGTAAAATGACCCCCCTGACTGGGTAATCCACCAATTCAAGATCATTAATCAAGGAGGTGAAACGATGGATGCTCCAGGTGATTCTACTGCCTCTACTTCTCTCGTCCGAGAACCGAACCGCATTAAAATCCCCGAAGAGGCACCAAAGCCCGACCCAGGACCCACGAATCTCTCTTAACTCTGCCTAGAACTGTTCCCTCAACCTCCATCTACACGGGCCATAAAACCCAGATAGCATCCACTCAAACTGGTCAACCAAGCTTCTAAATCTTATCGTGATAGAGAAAAACTTAACCTGGACCTCGCACTCCAGCACTGACTCAGTATCCCAAACAATAAAGATTCCACCTGCAGCCCCTACTACCAGAAGGGAAGCCCAATTATTATTTTGGGATCCCCACAAACGACTGACCAGCCTAGAGTTAACCATCCCTAACTTGGTTTCCTGAGTAATCAGGATATCGGGATTAATTCTAAGGCAAAGATCTTTTACTGCTCTCTCTTAGAGACATCACCCAAACCCCTAATATTCCAACTAACCATTTTCATTGAGAAACACTGGAAGATCCCCCCTGACTAAAGCCTCTAGACCTGTGATCCTTATACTGAAGGTTCCACTCAAGATTTCTAAGTTCACAAGACACAGGTGAAACACAATTGGACTCCCCTCTTGCCTTCCTAAATCTATGAACAGCTTCTCAAAAATTAACATATTTGTCTAAGGCCTCTAGTCTAAATAATCTTGCAATATCTTCCATCCCCTCCCACTCATCCAACAGCTTATCACCTTGAACCTCAATACCCTCATGGCATTCAACAGAGGCTAGCTGAACAGGGGTGACATTACAGCTTGCAATTGGCTGCGAAGCTGGTACACAGTCAGTCAGGGATTTAAGATGAGCCGAAATACCAAGTGGGAAGGCACTGCAATCAGACAAGAACTCATTAGGCAGAAAAGGAAAATTAACGCTGTACAAAAATGTTCTTTGCATACCTGGAAAGTAGTGAAAGAAGGAGATGCAAGGAAAAGACACATCAGAATAAAGAAAGCGGTAAGAAAGCACCAGTTGATGACTCAAATTGCTAGAGATGACTCCCTTTTTGTTTTTATTTTAACCCAGACCACCACTAAGAAGGGATCACCTGAGGTTTTCCTCCACACAGTTTGTAGAATCTGAAAAACAGGTGCTAGAGTGCAGCATCCCACCCCCATTGATTGAATTAGTCAGATTCTCTGCCGAGCAATCTAGCTGACCATTCCCAACCTCTTGTACTCCAGAGTTATCATGAAGCTCAGAGAAACCAAAGAAGACATCCCCATCTGTGACCTGACGAGATGACCCTTCTCTAAGACCACAATCCGTCAATCCACCATCCCTCGAAGTCTCCCCAAGACCACACTCTCCTACCGTTGTGATTTCATTATCTAATAGAATGTCTGCCGTACGACCTTGCCTCTTCATCGCTTGGTCTCTCGTCTGAAATTTCCAGGGTTTGCATCTTTACGGCCTACTAATACCACCTCGCTCTCCAACCCTTGAATCTTCTGCAGGACACTTGGCATGAGCGGCTCCAGCGCCTCTTGAATCGAATGAACCAGTGATCTGTGGTATGAACTCTCACTAAAATCTCTTGAATCCGGGCCAAGGTCTTCTTCAAAAGTTGGTGCTGCCATGCTGGGCGGCTTTCTGCAGCTCTCGGAGGCCAGCTCCGTGATGGGCTGCTCGGCCTAAGGTGAGCCTGGTGGGAGCCTTCTCTAAATCTAGCCCTGCCTCGGCTAGGCCCATCAACTGGTCCATGAGAACCTCTAGGCCCATCACGGGAGCCCATTGAGGTACGATAGCTATGGCTTCTACCCCTTAAGCCAAGACTCCCCCCCCCCATCCCTTCTCCAAACACTTCTGGATCGGGTCTAATGACTAGATGGGTGGGAAGGCTCATTTTCAATTATGCTTAAATTTGAACCTTGATCATTTCTCCTAACCAAAAAATGGTTACATCTCCCTTGACCCTGGTTAGAATCTAACATATGCACTCCATCTGGACCCTGCGTTGTGTAAAAAAAAAAAAAATCTCCCTTGACCCTGGTTAGAATCTAACGTATGCACGCCATCTGGACCCTGCGTTGTGTTGACCTGTGTTTCCACAACTTGAGCACCATCTGAGGATACCACACCCATACCGCCACGTGGCGCCACACCCTCCATGTCACCCTCCCCAACCTCCAGTCTCTGAACCTCCAATCCTACCAACGATGAATCAGCTCTCAGTTTCAGGTGTTGAATTTCTGACACCAGCTCTATTTGTACAAAAAACTCATCCCCATCAAACGTCATAATCAACCCCCCCTTGGAATCATCAGAGGGTTCCTTTCATCCATCATTAAAATAGCAGCCGAAGCATTTAAACCACTCCAAGTATTCGGATGAATGGACTTGAGACCACCAAACACGTCACCAACTGCTTTGAATGTTTCAAAAGACCAAATATTTGGGGGAAACCCAAAAAAATTCATTCACGATCCTTTTGAGTTAAAAGAACATGGAGCTTTAAATCTCATAGAGGAGCAGCTATTAATTAGTAAATCATCCTTATTTTTCAAAGGATCGCAAAATACATAGATGGTCGAATATCTGGATAGAAGGAAGAAAGATTATGGCCTGAGAGTCTGAGAAAGGAGCTAATTCTGGCACTTCACCACATTCATAAACCCTACCTCAGACCATCCACATATAGGCTTAGCGCTAGAGGCGATCACAGCCAACTCCCATCTATCATTCATCGAGCACACCTTTGGATCAATCCAAATCATATGGAGAATTCCCCTGCTAATTGATGAGACCTGAATCTTGCTCAAGTTGATTAATCCATGATCTCCGAATCTACTACTTCTAGACGAAGGTTCTGCAACTATGAACAAATTAAGGAGTTCTTCCATAAAATGAGCAAAACTCACCCAGTCCCCTTTCGCACACATTTAGGTATAAACAAAAAACAACGACGATTTCCCTGGAGGATTGCAAAATGGAAAAAGTGCCAGCAGCATTCAATCTTGCTTCGATAATCACGATTCTTGCATTCATCACCCGTTTTCTGAAGAAAGTGCAAGAATCGTCCTTATAAGCTGCCTCTAAGCAGTGGGCCACCATCCAAACGACTCCATCATCCTGCAACAAAACTGAACTGAATCACCCGTTACTCTTCTCCACAAGCTTAATCCACTTTTTCTTCTGGACAACCACCTCCAATACGATGAACTCTTTGCTTGCAATGAAAACCCTCCGGTCTTCTCTTGGGTTCTGCAACGGAGGCCAAACACCTCTACAGCCACCGACATATGGGTGAGGGGGAACGTGAATAGGAAAGAAAGGTGATAAGGGATAAGATGACGAAGATGAAGTGGCTAAAGCGTCGTGGCCCAACGAGGTCGCCTGAGAGGAAATGACTACCGCAAGGGAACGACGAGGAGCATCCATTGTGCTGACTACCAAACTGGATTTTGATGGTTGTTCTCTGGACAATCCTGGTTTGAGAGCAAGCTTTCTATACGATGCCTTGATCTCATGATTGGATGAATCCCTTGATACACTCAACACCTCATAAGGATCTCGGCAATTAGCAAGAGCTGATGACCATCCATCTTCGAACTCATTCTCTATTTTCTTTCTCGATCTCTATAGCTATAGCTTCTCAATTCCCTCCATCAACCCAAATTTCCAAAGCTACCACTTTCTTTACCAAGGTTTCCGAACCTCATATAAAAATGAACGCAAATAAAATTTGAAGAATCAAAACCAACTTTTCCTTCACCTAACACAATACAACCACCTATAATGATAATATTAACAATATAAACAACTAACACAATACAACCAGCACATGAAGATCGGGCTGAAGACGGAATGATCAACTGAACATTGCTTCAAACCATATGTTATAATTAAGTTATAACAGCTTTACTAAACTTCCCAAACCAAGCTCGAGGAGACTGCTTTAACCCATATATTGCTTTCTTCAGTCCACACACCTGTCTATAATCCCCTTAAGCAACAAACCCAGGAGGTTGGTCCATATATACCTCCTCTTCAAGATCACCATGCAAAAAGCATTTTTCATTATCTAACTGAAGCAAAGGCAAGTCAAGATTAACAGCCAGAATATAAGAACAATATCCTATGACAATTTTACCAAGAGGAATAGGAACAAGTTCCTAAGTATCATTAGATTTGAAAGCACATATTTAATCTTCCATAGCTTCATGCCAACCCGAGTGAGATAAAGCAGCATCTGAGAGTGAAGAAGAAGTCAGTGGAGCTGAATTAAAATTTGGAGCTGTATGCTCAGACTGACAAACATACTACTGCACGTCTGAGTTCTTTGTCTCATTTGAAGGAAGTGCAACAAAAGTATCAGTATGAGTTGGTAAAGTAACAAGCATAAAATTAGGAGACTCAAGCAGAGAACCATGATCAGAGAAATAGGTAATGGACTCAAAAAATGTTACATCAGTAACCACAAAAATGTTTGCCAAGAATTGGACTGTAGCACTTGTACTCTTTTTGAGTATGAGAATGATCCATATAACACACTTTACTGTATGAGGATCTAACTTGTTAATACTTGGGCTCATCTGATGAATAAGAATAAACACAATCAAAGATGCGAGAAACTAAAGAAAATGCAGGAACATTAGAAAATAATACAGTGTGGTGATTGTCCTCCAAAAATAGGTGGTAGTTGATTGATTAAGAAACAAGCCGTAAGAACGGGATCCAGCGTTGTTAAAATGCCTAGGAAAAGCTATGTGGTAAAATTGCGTATGCCTAACCAATCACCAGTGTTTTCAATGTCGTTGAAATGTCGACGATTTTGGAATTGTCGACACGAAATCCAGGGGAAATCGAGATTTCCCTTTTCCCTGCGACATGAGGGAAAATATATATAAATAGTTAGTAAAAATTATAGGAACAATTTATCTACTTTAATTGGATGTATTACTTTTAGACTTTTTGTACAACTGGAGTCTGGAACTGACAGTTCGACACTACAGCATCAACCCTACTCAACTAATGGTCTTGATTAAGGGAGTGTTTTTTTTTTTTTGCATGTTTTGATGTATTAAGGTGTATTTAGGCTTCAATTATGCTCATCTAGGAGTTGGGATCAAAATTCCATAAAAAACAAAGATTTCCCTCAATTTCCCATTTTTTCCCCAGATGTCGCAACATGTCACGAAATGTCGCAGGTCTTACCAGTTTGAGACATAGACATTGCAAACCTTGCAAATCGCCTAAGCAAAAGTTCTGAAGCAATTTGTTTAACATGATTCATAAATACTTTACAACAAGTTGAACAACAACATATGCAACATTTCCTCAAAAAATGATCAATGTGACACTTTTCCTATCAACATAGCCTAATGCGATGATCAACAAACATTAAAATATGCATGCAAGATTCATTTTCACCGTAACAAAAATAACAAGAGAGATTAAAATTAGGGAAAGGAATATACGAGGTTCAGGTATTTATATAAAAAAATAAAAACATAAACTCAACAATAGAGTTTGAAGTATGGACAACATTAGGAAGCATGCAAGAAAACAGAAAAGAAAAAAGATTCAATTATTCTGGTCGATTATGGAGAGAGAAAGGAGGCAGAAGGCGTGCCTGGGTAACCCAGACTAATCATAGCTTCTTTGGTTAATAAAGATGAAGACGACATACCTGTTTTCAGACCAGAAGAATCAGGAGACGCAGATGTGTTGGAGGGCACTACTGACAAATGAGAATCACTTGCCTTACCTTTCTTAACATCAACACTGCTAACCAGGCCCTTTGATTTGGAGCGGGATTCATCCCCCCAGGATCGACCATCGCATGACGTTAATTTGATCCCCATCAAAACATTCTGTTACCGCTGCACCCATTTTCTTTCTATTGCAGATTCCTTCATCTGACTTACTCTCCCAAGCCAATTGTGCTGAGAAATCATAACTAATCTCATGCCTGAATCTTCTGAGTTGCTGTTTCCAACAAGACCCATACCCTGAATCAGATCTACTGCATCCCCTGAATTCTATGGCATAAACACTTCTGCAAACTTCTGAGTTTCCTTCGAACTAAAAAACGAGCACACCACTGAATCTCCTCCAACGCCCTCTAAGTACTCGTCGTTGGAAGAGGGATATCTCCCTACCAGACTCGGGACCCAGCCTCCGATAGGGGT